>JAYJME010001331.1:0-16845 GCA_036873775.1 Costaria costata
TGTACACATGGTCTACGCAGCTACGGTTTGGCCTAAACCTATTTGGGGGGGGGGGGTAATGCACTGGAAACCCGACGAACAATCCCATGACCATGACTCACTGTAGGTATACGACCAAGCATGTTGTAAAAGTTATAGCGAGATTTGGGCGGGTTAATTAGTTAAGGAGCCCCGTTATCATTATCATAGTCAGAAACAAAAAAATAGATAAAAAACATGCTACAACGCCCCTATGGTAGCACTTGTATTCTGCGAGTGGTTGCATGAGTACTGCCGTGCTACGTGGCCAGTGGTGACGATACATGGATGGGCGTTCTGATGGCCGCGGGTCGACGCAGAAGATAAGTTTTGTAGTGCAGAGGCGCGTGCGTGCTTCGTTTTTGGGGAAGTGTTGATGATCGAGTCATGCGTTTCTGTGAAGAAGGTGTTACCTGCTGAGCTATAGGGGGTAATATATCGATCGATTACCCAGCCCGGGGCAGTCTTGAACCCCCCCCCCGCTGTACGGCGGCATCTTCGGGGCGTAACGGTACCGTGTATATGGCCGGACGTGGACCTCTCCGCTTCGTTTCAATGCCTGGGAACCCAGGAAGACATGCTTGTAGGGACGCACGCGCGAGCGTTTCTATCAAATAAATGTTCGGAGTGAGATTTGAACCCGTGTCCTCGATGGCATCAACTGTGAAGGTGTTACCTACTGAGCTATGGGGGCAAAACATCGATCGATTACCCAGCCCAGGGTAAAATCCTTATATATTTTCCAAAATAAACTATTTTGGTGACAATGTGCCACCCACGTGTGCCACCCACGATGCTGTGGAACAAGGAAACACTCGGTTTTTACACGCAGAGTTCAGGCCATGTCAGACGCGAGGTCACGTGGTATCGGAGAACGCTCTACATGCTCCAGGTGTGACCAGGATGTGACGCTGATGTGTTTCGTCTCGGCACCGGCCGAGGTTTTCCCCTTACCTGCGTGCCGCTAAAGTAGGAGCTGCAGGTCTCTCGAAAGGTGCTTGCGTATTACATTAGTTTTCGCTGCTGTTTAGCGCTTTCTGGCAAGCTTGACACACAACCACCCCACACGAAAACAGCGATTCGACCATTTTTCCTGCCGGTGACGGACGAAACCAGCATAGCACTCCTCGTACGCATACACCACATAGAGGGAGGTGCTCGGTTTCGCGGCTTTTGGTCGCTGTTGTGGCTCGTGGGCAAGCCGGTGGCCTTACGCCCTTTTCAAACAGGTTCGCGGTTTGTGTTTCTCGATTCCTCAATTTTTGTATATTGTAAAAAAGCACCGACCTCGAGCCACGCAGCTCTAGTTCACTACCGGTGCAGTAGTAGCAGAAGGAGATAAACTCGCGTACTTCGAATTTAATACAAGGTTCCGTACTGACCCCTGGACACTCCTTGACGACAACTTTTCTGCTTAACCATCTTACTACTGCAGTAGTACAGGAATCTATATTTGACTGTGGTTCCGGGTAATTTGTCCCCAAAACTCGGGTGCGGTCCTAAATTTAAGGAAACACAAAACTACTCTGTTCATGCCAAAACCAAGAATAGGCCTACCAGATATTCTACTATTAATGATAGAGGGGTAATTGAGGCAAGGCTGCCTTGGACTCGCAGTAGGCCGTGTGAGCTCAAATAAACAAATCGAAATCCCGCCGCATAAAAAAAAACACACATACACAGCAGCAGCCGCGAAGCCACCGAAAACACAGCAACACGGCGACGGCGGCCAACTCGAGACGGCTTGCAACGAAGCAAGTCCCACGCGTTGGCCCAAGCCCGCCCGCTTTCCTGTAGACGCCGGGTTTGCAGAAATCGGTCCAGTGCAGCTCTCGCAATCAACAATACAAATCATCGATAGCACGGCAGACAGTACACAGCAGACAGACAGACAGACAGACAGACAGACAGACAGACAGACTAATCAAATAGTGGAAGCCTGTACGCGTCCCGCAACGAACAGGCTGTTTCGCCCAAAGGGCAAAAAACGGCCTCGATATTTTCGCTCCCTCGGCTTCAAAATCCTCATCACTACGTAGAGAGGTAAATGAGGCAAGGCCACCTCATCATACTCGCAGTAGGCCGTGTGCGTTCGAAGTCAAGAAAACGAAACGAAATCCCGCCGCTTAAACAAAAACACAGAGCATCAAAACCCCCAAAAATCACAACGGCACGGTGAGCACGTCCAATTCGAGGAGGCTTGTGACGAAACAAGTCCCACGCGTTCACCGAAGCTCGCCCGCTTCTGTGGAAATCGGCCACGTACAGCTCTCGCTATAAAAAGCAATGCACACACACGACAGACCGTACACATTACACAGCAGACAGATAGACAGACTAATAAAATAATGGAAGCCTGTACGCACCCCGCAATGAAGAGCCTTTTTGGCCACGTGACAAAAAACGGCCTCATTATTTTAAGTTATACCAGATACACTAGTAGAGAGGTAAATGAGGCAAGGCTGCCTCATACTCGTAGTGGGCCGTGTGCGTTTGAAGAAAAAGAAACGAAATCCCGCCGCACTCAAAACACACACCACCAAAACCACCGCATCACGGCGATCGCGGCCAACTCGACATGGGTTGCGACGAAATCCCTCTCAACATGCGTTAGCCCTAGCTTGCCCGCTCCTGTAGACGCCGGGTTTGTGGAAATTGGTCGCGTACAGCTTCCGTATTCAGTGATATAGGCCGCCGACAGACAGAGTATTTCACCGCAGACAGCAGACAGCAGACAGACTAATTACATATTGGAAGCCTGAACGCAACCTGCAATGCAGAGGCTTTCTTGCATGTAGTAGGCAAAACACGTCCTCATTACTGGCAGAGAGGCAAATGAGGCAAAGCTGCCTCGTACTCGCTGAAGGCCGTGTGTGTTCCAAGTAAACAACATACGAAATCTCGCCGCATAGAAACACGCACAGCAGCAGCAGCAAGGCCGCCAAAGCTACCAAAGCCACAGCACCATGGCGACCGCGGGCAATGCTAGACGGCTTGTACTGAAACAAGTCCCACTTGTTAGCCCAAAGCTCGCCCGCTGCTATAGACGGCGGCTTTGCGGAAATAGGCCACGTACAACTCTCGCAATCAACGATGCAAAAACACGACAGACAGCAGTACACAGACAGACAGGCAGACAGACAGCAGATATTTAGACAGACAGACTAATTTAATAATGGAAGCCTGTACGCACCCCGCCATGGAGAGTTTTTTTTTTTTCGCCACATGGCAAAAAACGGCCTCGGTCGCCTCGCCCCCTCGGCCTTGCCTCATTACTAGTAGAGAGGTAAATGAGCAAGGCTGCGTCGTACTCGCAGTAGGCCTCCTACTCGCAGTAGGCAGTGTGCGTTCGAAGAAAAAATATCAACAACGAAATCCCGCCGCATACAAATATGCACAGCAGCAGCAAATCCTTCAAAACCACAACAACACGGCAATCGCGGGCAACTCGAGACGGCTTGCAACGAAACAAGTCCCACGCGTTAGCTCGGGCTCGCCCGCTTCTTCAGATGCCGGGTTTGCAGAAATTTGGCCGCGTACAGCTCTCGCAATCACAAATGTAAGAAAAAAACAAAAAAACGCAGACAGCAGACAGACTAAATAAATACGGAAGTCCGTACGCGCCCCGCCATGAAGAGGCGTTTTTTTCTGTAGGCATCAAACGGTCTCGGTTGCTCCGCTCCCTTGGCCTTGCCCCACTGTTACGGGGGACCATAGTAAATAGGACCAAATATTGTTAGTAAAAATAGGGAAATATGTAGGTTTTGGTGTTTACAGTAGGTTCTATTGTGTCTGCAGTAGGTCCTATTAACTATGGACCAAATATTGTTAGCAAAATTAGGGGAAAATGTAGGTTTTGGTGTCTGCAGTAGGTCCTATTAACTATGGTCCCCCGTAAGAGTAGAGAGGTAAATGAGGCAAGGCTGTGTGCGCTCGAAGAAAAAACAAAAACAAAATCCCGACGCATTCACAACATACCGCCCACCAAAAACCACCGCAACACGGCGATCGCGGGCAACTCGGGACGGCTTGCGACGAAACAAGTCACACGCGTTAGCCCCAGCCCGCGCGCTTTTGCAGACGGCAGGTTGGTGGACGGCCACGTACAGCTCTCACAATCAGGGATATAGGCCGGCCGACAGACAGGGTACACCGCAGGCAGCAGGCAGCAGACAGACTAATTATAGAATTGAAGCCTGTAAGTACCCCGCCATGAAGAGGCGTTTATGCTACATGGCAACAACCGGCCCCATTGAAACCTATACGAAGTATCTTACACAATAGAGGGGACGGGAAAACAAATGTCCGACCCGCGGCCTTGAAGGGGGCTTTCCAACAGGGGGGGTGTTGTAGTTCATTCCCGCTGTTTGATGATTATTTTTGGCTTTTTGATTTATTTGATTTATGTGTTGCAGTATTGAAAGGAGGTTTCCCACATGGTTTTTCCTTCTGTTCGCGTTATGCTCAGTATGTGAATGGCTATACTATGACGTGCACCGAGCAAGGGGAGGAGGGTGTTGAACATGCTTGGAGTACAGTTGTGGGGCATCTATCGCGCAGCCATGTGTGGAGGAACACATATGGTGGGCTTGTTTGTCCTAGGGACATTTAGGTTCCTCCTGATGTAACTGCCACGACGACCGAAGTCCGATGTCCGAGGTGGACTCGTCTGCACTCTGCTGTTATCCTACACGAGCGCTTCCAACCATGATCATGAGTGCCGTCTATACACCTCGCCTATCTGCGTAAGACCTGTCACGCCCCAGAGTGTCGATCAAGATCAACCTAATCTCAAAGCTCTTTCCTTCCCACAGGCTTTGTCTGTTTTCCTTCATTGTATAGACGTAGTACGCGATTGAGTAATAAGCCGATGGGTGTATATATAACACAAGCGCAGAACCTCGGTGAAATCCTGCGTGGCGGGTGATTTTCCATGCAACACCAACTGCACCTGCACCACCCTTTGAAGCAGTCAAAACGGAACTGTTGCCCAAAACCGCACTGGCAATACTGCTATACAGCACAGGACACGTATTAACAGTAAGGAACAGGAGAGCTGGTCCAAGTTCGATTTGTCATTGGTGAGAATGGGTGCGATGCACTACTAGCTTGAGCAAACGGCTCCCCGATTTTTCATGAATTCCTGTAAATCTCAAGTCTACCCTTCTTTGTACTCGTTTTTTTTTCTTAGTATATACCTGGGGACCTGGTAGTGGTATATTGCTACTCTTCCCGGAAATGTGAGGAAGGTTTATAGGTATTCACGTTACAGTAGTAACCAAGTCGTCCTCACGTTTGCGGACAGAGCGGTAGGGGTCCTGTACTGTTGTGCACCGTAGTCAAAATCCCGTCGCCGTGATTTCCCCCCCGAAACGGCAGGGATCGTTAGCGAGTCCGGCGACATTCGAGGGTGCTACAACGACATGTTTGAAGGGGTGGTGGCGTCAGACCGGCTGAGGGAGCTGCTGCTCAACCCCGACTCGGACAACGCGGACGTTTTCGACCCGGATCAGCGGCGGGAGCTCCTCTTTCACGTGTTCCGCGCTCTTTGCGTGGGGGGGGGCGTCTGCCAGCCGGACGACCGCCTGGAGGCCTACACGCAGGCGGCGAAGACGTTGTACAAGGTGCGAGGAGTGGAGAAAGGCTGTGTAGATCTTGGCTCGGGCGGGCGGGGGTGTTTTATACTCATATCATGCATGACCGTAGTCGTACAACAATATGTCGTATGGCAACAGGCCCTCGCATCCCTGCAATGCTGGGACGGAGCACGTCGGATTTTCATTCGCCAAGCAGACGTTGCTTGCGTCAAGCGCGAGGCGCCGTGAGGTGTCCGGCGAGTCACATGGAGGGTGAGCTGCATCCTACTAAGAGCCACTTTTGTGGAGGCGGACTTCGTCACCTTGTGCGTACTTTGTTGCGTATGGATGACAATAATGTCGAACGGCTTGATTTGTTTTCCGGTGTGGCCACTTCCAGAGACGGGGTGCATTGTTGCGGAGTGCTTATACGTAGATGAGTACCTGGTAAGCTATACCGGTAAATTATGTATGAAACTGCTGTACTGTCATTCGTGTCATGGATTGTTAGGTTGTGTGCTTTCACGCTTCTGACGGGTGTTCGAGAGTTGCCCTCTCGAACATCCCGATCCTTTTCCTGTGTTTGTATTATACTTTCGAGCGGAACTAGACAATGAAACGGACACAATGAACCACACTATGAAGGAGGGCGTATCAACCCAGCGGGGGCAACGCCTTTACAGCATCAAAATGGTCCCGACCTGCGTCCATGATACCGGAATATTCAACGCACAGGACCCAACACCGCTGGTAGGTGTACGTTGCGAAATTGCACACACGGTGATGGCGCGCTCTCTCTGTTGACTTGTAATATTTAGAGCATTGCCAGAAAACGGTATAGCTGTGATGTTTTGCGTTGCTTGCCGGTATAAACAGGGCAAACCCGCCCCATAAAGCACCTTATACCGGTAGCGCTCATTGATCAAGGCACCGCTTTACCGTGATCTAGACACATACCCTACGGTACACCGGCTCCTAACTACACTGGGGTTGGTTTTCACCGTTTCACGGCCTAGGGTTCACCGTTTTGTAGCGTATAGAAAGCCGATACGTAGCTAATCCCACCAGACGCTACCAACACCAACCCAGCCAACTGTAGAACCGAGCAAGACAATAACTACGCCCCGCGAGACGAAACAACACACAACCAACAGAGTACTTTTGAAGGTATTACCTACTGAGCTACCGGGGTAAAAAATCGATCGCTTACCCAGCCCAGGGTAATCCTTATCTAACACTCTCCGCCCCTCTGAACGGCGGGATCTCTGAAACGTAACGGTACCGTATGTGGCCGTACGTGGACCTACCCGCTTCGTGTCAATACGTGGGGAACCAGGGAGACACGTTTTCAGGGACCCACGCGCAAGCATGTCTATGAGCAAAACATCCGAAGTGAGATTCGAACCCGTGTCCTCGACCACATCAAATTGTGAAGGCATTACCTACTGAGCTACGGGGGTAAACTATCGATCGATTACCCAGCCCAGGGTAATCCTTATAACATCACTGTTGTCGGAGGTCAGGGATTGCACAAAAAAAGTGGTTGGGCCATGTCGATGCATCGGTGTGTCTGATTGCCGGCACCCTGAGCAGACGGCGGGCCCAAGGAGCACGGCGAGGCCGATCGCCGAGGGGCCACGACGTGCTGCGCTTGTCCCCTTGCCCCTCTTCCCCCCCTTCTTGGATGGAGAGAGCGTACACATCTATGTATCGTATGTACTCAATCGTAGTAATGACATCCACTCACACCAGGGATTGCATCCTGCATACGGATACATGCGTTATTGTTGTTGGGCAGAGTTCTATGTATGCTGTACTCGTTCTGGTATTTTTTTTCCAGCTCTTTTTCCCCGCCGCACGTTCGTACTAAAATAACAAAAAGTGCAATGGTGTGTTAGGTGAGGTATACCAGGTATCTACGAGCTGGTTCAAGAAAAACAAAACAAAATTCTGTCTACCACGAATGCCGCATGCAATGTTCACTAGAATGTCACGTTTTTTGTGGTCTCATGCTGACCGCCATGAACAGCGAAAGAGGGTGGCATAGCCAGTTATTTTGTGAAGGGCCTGGGGCTGGCGCTAGCGGCGACAATCAATGTCCATAGGTCTTCAAAAAGATAAAAAAAAAAACTCAGACGTTTCCGTAAGAAGAATCCAGTTGATTTTATTTTTCGAAAGGAGTCGGTTCCACGTACTCCAAGTCATACCTGTATTTTTTTCGCTCAAATATTCTAAGAATTGACGGCGTAGGATCATTACCAAGCCATTTTACGCCAAAAGTCGATCCTACGCTACGAACAAGGAATTCAGGTCGACTACGTAAGGAATACATGTTTCCGCACAAAGGTCCAAACGTCCACGCCAATTTTGAGAGACAAACCCTGAAGTTTTGCACACGTGTTCTCTGAGCACCGGCCGACCTTTTGACGGACGGTCGTTTTTTTTTTTTTTTTTTTCTCGTCAGATAGTTGGGATTCCTTTAGGCGCAAATATCCACAAAAACACAACGGACAGAATATCTGGAGGGGGGAAAAAAAAAACAGGCACATGTCCACAAAAACACAAAGGACCAAATGTCTGGAGGGGGAAAAAAACAACACCGCCCGGGAAAGGTTCGGCAGGGAGAACACGTGTGCAAAATTTCAAGATCTATCTTCCGAAACCGGCGTGGACTTTCGACGCTGAATAAATTTGGGTCTTTTAGCTTGGCCCAGCCTGTACGCCCGGGCAAGTTTTGATGCCGTACCTAACGTACCTCAGTTTTGGTAAGGTATAGCCCGTACCTAGCGAGTACCCATACCCGGATATTTTGTCGACGGGTATACCGTATACCCGGGTAAGTTTCGGGCGGCGTACCTAACGTACCTACAATCCAGGTAAGGTTTTTGAGGCCGTACTTAAGTGTGAGTGATGCACGTTTACCCGGGTACGTACCCATACGGAAACAGTCAAAATAACGGCTATCGAATGCTAACCATAGGTAAATATCGTTGGGGTTTGTAAACATTACATTATGTGTCGCTGTTTCTTTGCGCAGAGCACTGTACATTTTCCGGAGCGGCACGTTTCGCTGGCTAGGCAGTGAAGTGGTACACGGCGTTGAGGTCGTCCTTGGCAGCTGGCACGCAGCAGACTCCCAGAGAATACATGAACGACGCCTCACGAGCCCCTTCCCTCCGACAATCATTCGGCACGACGAAGTCATCAACGGATTTATGGTCTCCTTGGGCACATCGTACCGTACACCTCTTTCGTGTCTCCGTTAATGTTGTAAAAAACCTTTGGCTTGATCACGGCCACTTTCTTCCCCGGCGCCACCTCGATAGCCCCTGGCTCGCGAACGCTCTGTGTGTCGGCCCCCTCGCTCGGTGAAGCTTGACCCTCGTGGTCTCCACCTTTAATTTCGCTCATTGTCCACGATGCTCCTCTTCCCCCGGGTTGGGTGCGTCTGGGTGACAGGTGTCCTGCATGTGTGGCAGTAATGTCGGCATCCAATCAGATGGGTCCACATTTTTGGAACGAATGCTGGAACAACAGCTTTGATAAAAATTACTGGAAAACTGTATTGAACGCGGTCACTCGTGCTTTGATCCCGAACAACCACGACTAAACACGAGGAATAAGTTAAAAACTTAGCAAATGTTACCAGGTTCAGGACGTGGTCGTCGCCTGCAGTGCCTGCTCCGGCCCCGGCGCCTGGCCCGGCCGCGGCGACTCCGTGTCCCGAGGTATGCTTTCTCTATTTGTTTTACACGTGTTGGTTTTCTTTCGGGGCGTTGGTTTTTAAAGGTTAACTTTATTTGTTGTGTGGGTCCCACACATATTGTTTTTTTACTCACTGCTCCACCTATCTCAGTGCGGGGCCTACTTTGAGCCGGGGACCTACCTTTATGCCCGTCGCTCTCAGCCCGGTGGGCCTTGCAGGGCTTGCCATCCGTGTGTGATGCCTCGGTCGGCTTTCGCTGCTACAGGCTGGCTGTCCAGTCGAACCCTCAGCTTGGGTGCCATTCACAAAGAAAGGGCTGGGTTTCGCTGTCTTTTCGTCTTCTCAGCGGCAAGTCATCTCCACATCCCGGAGATGCTATTCGTACTACTGCTGTACGGCCTTATACCCTATAGACTAATGGCTCGTCGCTATTTTGTGCTTTCAAAAAGGTATGATACCAGGTGCCTGGTGAACAGCGGTGAGTGGGTAACGTTCGGCTCCAGACACGCTCCTTACACACCGTGGTCGGCTTTGACGGGCTAGTAATACACAGCCTCTGTACTCAGGTTGTGGATAGTACACAGTCTCTCTACTGATATGGTACACAGTGAATCTACCCACATTGGAGCAAGCTGGATTTCCACCTCCCCGCTACGTTACATGCGGCAGGCTTGCTTCCGATTATATGCCAGACTGCGCAATAGGTCGTACATGCGGTAGGCTTGCGACCCTATGCCTCACTGCGCAAAAAATTGTCGTTCCGCTTCGACTCCGTCATCTGTATGTTCTGCCGTGCCTACCTCCCGCGCCAGCCTTATCGGTAGACGAGTGCTCGTGGGTAAGCGCGGGTGCACTGCGCACCGCCCCGGGAATTGAGTCCGCCATGACGGGCGTCACACGGGACCCCTATGCACGGTCCGGTACGCCGATTGCAGTGGCTCTCCCGGCATGGGATTCCGGGGTCGAGGGTCGAGACTTCGTGCCGGGCTTCGCCCGTAACATTATTACGTGGGGTATCATTCTCCCGGAAGATGACCCACTCCGGTGACATGCTGGTTTCGTACCGGCGTGACGGGGTGGACGTGCACGACGTTCTGATCGACTCCCACAAGGGCCCGTCTTGTAACCGCCCTTACAACGGGTAACAGTTTCTGGGGGCGGTATTTTCCAGTCGTGGCCCGCCGCGTTTCAGCGAGTTTGCGGACACGAGGACGCAATCGTTCACTGATTACGGGCAGGTGGTTAAATGGGCTGACATTAGAAGACCGGCTGGCCTGGCACGGCCGTGCTTGGCCTTGGCGTTGTCAGTCAGTGGGAGAGACAAAACCACGCCTCATATACGACTCGCGGCTGCTGATCAAAGAAGCAGATCAATGATTCAATGGATACGGTAGGGCGGTGGTTACAGGACCCTTCAGTGATATGAGCGCCTTCCACCATATCCTGTGTCGCCCTTCCTCGTGGCCACTCTCCAGCTTCATACACCAGGGGGTGGCTTACAGTTGGTTGGTTCTTCCTCTTTGATTTGAAGGAGACTCCATGGGGGTCTCATACCTTGAGCGAAGCTAAGGCGGCTCTTCTTCGCTCTACGGCGCCCACTCACCTCGACCTATAGGGGTGGAAAAACTTCGTCGCGACGCACGGCTCGTTAGCGCGCGAGACATGGCTGGCCGTGGGGGAGGCTGTCGCGAGAGTCGAGCATTCGCCGCAAGCCGGACGCCTTTCGGGTCCTTTGAGATGCCCTGGGGCCATTTGGCATTGACTTAATGTATTCCACGGCGTTTGTTCGATGCCTCCCCGGTAGTACGGAGACATTGACATTCTTCTCTGAATACAAACGTGAAAATTTGTTGGAGGTTAACTGTTCCAGGACCTCTCCAACGTTCCCGGCACCGTAGAACCCGCCTTCGAGTATTGCCCTCCACCGGTCATGGCCGTTCTCAGACTACAGCGGTGAATCTCGTTCCGGGTACGAACACTTACTGTTTTCCACTAACGCAGCAGGCCACGGCCCGGTCTGGGGTAGTGCCTAGAAGGATCGAGGGGGTTTATTGCGGGGGCTACGCCCGGTCGGCACCCTCAAAGAGTGGCGATACCCCTGATGGCCCATAATAGCAGGCGAGCGAGTTTCCGCCGGTGTGTCCCCCTTTCCTTTGCGTCGGTTCCTTAGGCACAGAGCGGCATACGAACTAATGGCGGGCGAATGATGCTCTCAGGGGCGGCTAGTCACTCCTGAACCTTCATGCGGCAAGAACTGTGCGCCGATTGACGCCCGCCGAACGTGGTGCAGTTAATTTTTTGCTGGCACTGCGGTCGCCTGCTGTATCGTCGACCGCCGGTTCATTGCGACATGCGGCCTCGACCGGTACGGATTGACCCCGCCAAACTGTGGGCCCGTCGGGATGACGTGTTAGCGGGTATCGCGGTACACCCCGGTCGACGACGGAAGTGAACGACAGCCGACCAGTTCGACGCATTCGTCTGTATATCCTTGGCTGGGCTTCGTGGCTGGGACTCCGGGGCCAATAAGGATGAGTTTGCCTGGTGTGGTTTCCTCTGCTCCCATGGCAAGGGCACCACTTGGGTACGCGACGAGTCATGCCCAAAGTGGGCTCCAACACTTTTGCTAAACTGCCCCGCCGCTGTTAACGGCGTAAAACGGTATGCGGCTGACTCTCTCGACAAACGTAACGTGTCAAGGTTGAAAATTCCATGCCGGGAGATGGTGGGCAGGGGGGCGACCCGGTTGAGAAAAGCGGCATCCCTTGTTCGAGTCAGAGGTTTGATTCCTGCATATCGTTCATTAGTGTAGAGCAGAAGCGTGTAAAGGTCCCAGTCAACCAATCGTGCCCTACGTTGGCGCACGTGTTGGCCGACATGCTGGAGGGCATGCGTTCACTAAAGACATCTTGTGTTCGCTAGCATTTGCTTCTATCAAGTGGAGGTGAGACCTTCCCTTCACAAAAGCGTCACAGCTCAGGCGCCTGCCGGAGTCTCGAGGGTTTATCTTCTACTTTCAGTTCGGGTGCTTGCGAAAATCTCGCGAGGCGCTTGTAGTGTTGGTGGACAACGAACGCCCACAATGTTGAGCGCTCCTGAGGGCCACGGAATATATTTCGACCGCGCATAGTATCGGACGGGATACGACCAAGGGACACCTGTTTTATGTAGTTGTGCCATATGGGAGTCGTGGGGACGTAGCAATGCCTGCGGTGCGCATGGTCAAAGCGCTGCAGGGGCATCTGCGCGGCGGAACAGCCCAGGCACTTTACAATCCTGAATTTCGTTCAAGCGGTTTAGTGAGAAAGTCACCCGCGGGAACACCGATGGACGAGGTGAGGCCAAACGGCGGCTGGAAGGCGAAGGGCGTAGTGGGATACTACGTTGGATCTACTGTAGCGGGGGCCAAGCGGATGCCGGAGCTGGCAAGTGCCAACGCGTGCGACGTAACGTTGTCACTGACTCTCGCGAAAGACTTTGCTGCATGTTCGTGGAAGTATTACTGTCAGTACGGGAGGGAGTACGAAGTTTGGGTGGGACCACCGGCCGGAGAAGGAGGCCTCATCCAATCCAGTACTTACGTTAAGTGATTCGCAACAGAGATACATAACACTATAAGTAGTAATGTCGGCATCCAATCAGATGGGTTCAAATTTTGGAAAGAAAGTTGGAACCACACCTTTGATAAGACTTACAGCAAAACTGTATTGAACGCTGTCTCTCGTGCTTTGATCCCGAGAAACCACAACAAAACACGAGGAAAAAGTTCAAAACTTAAGGCTATCCCACCCGCCCTACATTAGGTATTCTTCTCGTAGTTGCGATCATTTCCAGGAATGCTGCCGCGCTAAGGGCATCTCGGTCGAGGGCACCCTCAGCGCGGGTGGTATATCCACGGTCGAGGATCATCTGCGGGAGCAGGAGGTCTCATCCAACCCAATACTTACATTAAGTGATCCGCAACAGAGATAAATAATACTATAAGAAGTACCACATACCTCTACGTACCTAATCAAAATTTGAATTTTTCTCGCAGATGGCGTCATAAGTAGGCATTAGGAAATTGGTTTGAGGGAAAACCCGGTCCCGTACCTGACGTACCCTCACATTTCGGGTAAGGTGTTTGAGCTCGTACCTGCACCCTGGTTTTTTGTCAATAGGTATACCCCGACACCCGGGTAAGTATTGAGCGGCGTACCTATCGTACCTACAAGTTAGGTAAGGTACTTATCGAGATCCGTACCTTCCGAACCTAAACAATTGGTAGGGTATCGAGGTCCGTACCTATCGTACCTAAGGTTTAGGTAATGTATCGAGGTCCGCACCTAACTAATACCTATGCCCGGATATTTCGTCCATGGGCCTACCCTATACCCGGGTAAGCATTGAGCGGCGTACCTATCGTACCTAAAACTTAGGTATTTGGGAGCTGTACCTATCTTACCCAAAACTGCAGGTAAGGTATTGGAGACCGTCCCTAACGTACCTAAGTGTTGGGTACGGGTACAGTATTCGAGTATTTTATCCGGGTATACCGGAGTACGTACCATTGCCTAACACACCCTTGAAATAATGGGCATGCTAATTCCCACTGCACTTATCAAAACTCCTACACACGCACCCGGGAAAATACCAACTCCGATGTCCAGCTGGCGTCCCCGGCGGTCTAGTGGTAAACCTCGTGACCATAAGTTCGATTCGCGACTTCAAGCCCCCCCCAAGGACTTGTTCTTGTGCGAAAATTGACGCAGAAAGCGCCTAGCGTCTGTGCGCACAATCCGACGCGAGCCGACGACGAGGGAAGAACAATCCGACGCAAGACGACGAGGGAAGAAAACGATTTCCTCTTCTCGCGGTAACAATGCAGGCACGCACCGTAGCGGAGAGGGGGGAGGAGTGAGTGCCTGCTATGCGACCTTGGGTCAGAGCCACGACAAGGATGGAGCCGGAGAAGTATGCAAATATGATACCAGTACCTGGTAGATGATATGGAAACAAAAAGAGAAACCGGGTGAAACCTACCAACGGGTTACCTTGGGGCCTAGTACCAGCTCCCAGTACTATGCCCGACCGCTAGGTAGATGGTCTTTGTTCATTTTTGAAAACTACCAGGGTATTTCCAATACCGGCGGGTAGACGGGTAGCAATGTAGCAATAGTGCACATGAAGGTAATGTTACTATTATACCTCCTTGTAGCATGTTATAGGTCATTAAATAATATACGCAATTGGATCGATTATGAAAATCTACCAGGGTAGGTAGCCGGATATCTTTAGGACACATGAAGGCAATACCGCCAAACCTATTGCCTCCCAACCTGACGTTTGAGTAGTGTACCTGGTGCCAGCCAGTGACAGTATCAAACCTTACACCGTACCCGTAAACCTGCCAACCCAACGAAACACGCCCCTGGTTGTTAGCGTGTCAGCGTGTTCCGGTTGCTCGAGCTGCGCCGTGGGTTCGTGTAGATAGCTGCGGGAGGGGGGGGCGAGAAGAGAGCCAAAGGGCTCCGACATATTCGAGACGACCTAGCCACAGTTGTGTGTTCTGACCTCCGACAATGGTAGTATTGTTGTTGCTCCGCCGGACGTATGCTGTTGTCTTGTTTAGCTCTAAAGTTGGCGCGGTTGACGTTGCCAGGGTCTGGTGGGCGCACCGGTCGACGTTCTGTAGGCCATAAAAACGGCGAACCCTAGGCCGTAAAACGGTTACAATCAACTCGAGTAATTTGAAGTCGGTGTACCGTAGGGTTTGTGACCGGATCACGGTACAGCAGCACCTTGGCCAACGAGCGCTGCCGGTATACGAAGTAAGGTGCCTTCTGTGACGGAATTGTCCTATATCGTCAAGGGGTGCAGAACACACCCGGTACACTGTTCTTTGCCTATTGCCCTAATATTTACGTGTGGTGGTATGTCGTGGCCGGGTAAAGGCCGCATCCGGCTACGTGAGTATCATTCAAGAGCGTAAACTGCTCGTTGTCCCGTGTGTCGAAACTGGCATTTTTCCCGCCTGGAATCAATCCCCTTTGCGAGACGTCACAGGTGTATACGCCACAACAGCACCTTTCTCGTGCCGCCGTCCTTCCGGAGATACAACGATAGACGGTAACTCTTTTGGGAGCCAGCTACGTGTAGCCATCGAAACATCGAGAAGTGCAGCAGTACCACTATCATCCTGTATCTCGTATGTCTTCTTACCATGCAATTCGGACCCTTTTTTTCCGTCCCATTTATTGTCTTCGGCCTTCTTTTCTCGCTCCCTCCTATTAATAGTCGTAAAATCAGATCTAGGGTCACACGGTAGGCTCTTCTCTCCCCCTCCCCACTGCGGTACATACGTGCCTTGCATTTTTAGTCGCGAGAAGGGGTTAGCACTTCCTCCCCTCGTCGACTCGGGTCGAATGCCCTATAGACCAGCAGCCTGGGCAAATTGGCGTGGCCGATGTAGTAATCATGGCGTGGCCGATGTAGTAATCGCCACTTAAAGAACAGGCACCTCCCCCCCTATGCATTGTATATATAGGTTGGGTTGGCGTCGGTTGGCAACGGCGCTGTAACCCCCCCCTCCCCATGTTAAGTGACCTCGGTTGGCATCGGCGCTGTAAAACATTATATATATAATGGGGTTGGCGTCGGTTGGCGACGACGCTCGCTGTATAACATGCAAATCACTGCGTGAGCTAGACAACCAGGGCGTTGAAGAGGAATTGGCATGTGGCTGGTGTGTGATACCAGAGAGGTCAAGTGCCTGAACCGTGGTTAGGCTGGTTCTGTGACATGATGAGAGCTCGGCAGACACTTTTACTGGTGACCCTATGTAGATCCAGTGGTTTTGTTATTATTGCTTTTTTTTCTCTGAAAGAGGAGCAGACGTTGATAATGATCTGAGGGGCGTGGTGCCCGCTAAGTGCATCTCTTTTGAGCGACAAGGCAAGACCCGAAGAGCACACTTTATATACTGTACTACGACGTCGCTCGTACTCGTGGGGTCGTGGGACCCTAGATGCTTCCCCGAGAATATGAAACCGTCATTTCCTAACAATGAAACCGTCGCTTTCTACGTAGATGGCATTGTACTTGTACGACTACTGGACTACAACTAGACCTGCTACTTTCGTATGAAGCATACCATGTTGTGCTGCTGTTACTGCTGTACCCAGCTATGCTACTTCAGCAGCGACATGGTGTTCAACTGCTGTAGAGAAGTACGAATAACTGACACAGAGTTCAATTTTCCTTTTTTTTGGCGGTCATCATTATGGTTATCGAGCTAGATCATATTGTGCGGGGTGGAGAAACCAAACTGCGTACAAGGGGAATGATCGTACCACGTATTGTGGATATGGTAAGGCACCCACGAGGCAGTTACATAGTACTACTCATTGTTGTCTCTGGAGTGGCCACATCAGAAAACAAAGTAACTCATTGGATGCTGTCATCCACAAGCAAGAAAGTGAGCACACGGCGCCGAAGTCCGTCTCACAAGCGGTTCTTCGTAGGATGCAGTTCACCTTTCATGCGACTCGCTGACCACCTCACGGC
>JAYJME010001332.1:0-16845 GCA_036873775.1 Costaria costata
TAGCCTAATCCTTTAACGATATGATCAGCAATATGTTGAGGCGTGTAGATTACACCCTCATTTTTTTTATTGTTAGATTCATTTTCAATGTCTAATAGCTCAATTGCTTTATACAAAGATAATAAACCACTCTCATAATCTTTTATTGTGCTCAATGTCTTACCTCCAACCATTTGTTCTATTCTAATTGAAAAAACATAAAAGGTCAATTCTTTAGAAAAACTTTAGCAACTTTAGTGACTTAGAGCCATTCTACAAATCTGTAGATATAACTTTTTATCAATTAAATCAATCGCTTTCAATTTTTACACTGTTTAAAAATTCATCTTTTTTAATTTTTTCTATTCGTTTTTTTGTCAATTTGTTTTTGTTTGTTTTATAAGCAATGAAAATTATATTGGCTAATATATCATTCATTTTATCATATTTTTTATATATAAAGACTAATAGGACAATAAGTTTGTCTTCATATTTAAAGTAAGGATGAATAATGCAAAAACTAATAATAGAAACAATAAGATCTTCTGTTTTTTCTTTTAAGGACATAGTAAACCTAAATGAAAGCCACTTAGGAAAGTGGCTATTCCTTTAATTATAAATAATTTGCAGAGCTTGTTGTTTTTGTTTCAGTAATAACAACACCTTTTGATTCTGTTTTCATCTTACGATTACGAAAGTATTCATCTGGTGATACAATGAAATTATCCAAATAAAATTTAAGTTCTGCAACCGACTCTTTGATGTCAATTAATGCATCATGACTGCATTCTTTTTCAAAATGAGCAGCTTCGCCAAAAATGAATCCAAAGATGGTCTTAAATACAGAAACGTCAAGTAATCGATAATGAAAATATTCTTCAAGAGCAGGCATTTGTGCAACCAAAAATTCCATATCCAAACGAATGCTGTTTCCAAGCATGTAAGCGGATTGGTTATTAGTGATTCCAACTTTTTCAAGTTTGCTAATAATAAGTTCTTCGGCTTCTTGCAGATTTAAATTTGCTTTTGGACATTGGATCATCAAAGTGTTTTTAAATTGATTTTTAGACCATTCACTAACATGCGTTTCAAGATGTTCTTCATCCTGATAGATAATAATGTTAATTTCTTCACTAAGTTGTTTTAGATATCCATCATATACAATAGCTGCAATTTGAAGAATAGGGTAAAAATCCGCACCTGTTTGACCAATAGGAATATTTTCATCATGTCGATGACGTGAGCAATTTAAACCACCAGTTTCTTTATCTATGCCAATAATTCTAACATTTTCACGATTGGTTTTTAATTCTTTCATAAGTGATTGATAATTCATTTTACTGTCCTTTATTTTGTTGTTTTGATGCGTTTATAATATCAAAACATTGATAAAAGAACAACTGTTTTGTCCGTTTTATTTCCTTACTCAACCAATAGAGAAAAAAAATAGAAAATAAATTTCTTTTTTATATAAAAAAAATTTTAAAAAAATAATATTTATAAATTAAAAAGAAAAAAACCTTATTGATTTAAATATTCTCTTTAATAATTTGTTTAAGCCAGCCAATACCAGCATCACCATCAAACGTTTTATGACTAGTCATATAAATAGGTAATTTATTACACTCAAATGGCATTTCAGACATTTGAATAATATCTAATTTTTCTATGTTTTTAACAAAACTTTGAGTAGAAACAGCCAAGAGATCCGTTTGTGACGAAGTAAGAAGAATATTAAACATAGAATCAGAGGTGTAAATGATTTTTCTTTTTGGCAAATTCATTCTTGCTAATGAGTTAAGAGTAAATGTAGATTGTCGAGATATTTTTGATGCCGTATGTTCAGCTTTGAAGAAGTCCTCGAAACTGATTTTGTTATCTATTATTAATGGGTGTCCTTTTCTTGCAGCCACAACTAGTTTTTCTTCTTTTATTATTTCATTGTTGTAACTAAGATCTTCCATTTCGGTAGTAGAAATAATAAGATCGACTTTTCTTAATCTTAAAGTGCTTTGTAAAGATAGTTCATCACTGAAACCTGTAATGAGTTTTATATTTGTCTTTGGTGCATGTTTTTTGATATTATTAAGTATGTCAGAGAAAAACAAAAGATCTAAGTCAGAATGAGTTGCAATTTTAAATGTTCGATTAGAGCTTTTAGCATCAAAATCAGAATGAATATCAGCACTATTCATTAGAATAGCAAGAGGTTCTTTAATAGTGTCATATAGTTCTTTTGCAAAATGTGTAGCTTTTAGCCCACGTCCTTGACGAATAAACAATGGGTCAGTATAAAATTCACGCAATCGATTCAATGATTGGCTAATAGCAGAAGGTGTAATGTCTAATTTTTCAGCCGCTTTATTAACACTTCCTGTGCTAATCACGGCTTCAAATACTTTTAATAGATTTAAGTCACTCATTTTATAATTCCTATTTAGATAAATGTATTTAATGTTTAATTCAATAAGATGTTATGAATTACTTTTTTTTGTCTTAAAAAAAACATAATTTATTATAAATTAATATTAATTGAGGAATTAAATTGTTTTTTTATTTCATATATTTTTTTTATTTTTAAAATTATTTAAACAAACAAAAGTCAAAAAAAAAGACTTAAATTTAAGTCTTTTTTATTTATTTATTTATTTATTTATTTTTCTCTGAAATACCAAACTGTTTCGATTTTATAATTTTCGTTGTTATTCCAGCAACGAGGCTGACAACGAACAGCATCTCGATTATCGGATGTTGTGTAGTAGAGGATATGTCTCGCAATCCAACCTTCCATAACATTGCTATTAGGCTCCCCTTGTTGATCATTGCTCGCAGCGTTGTTTGCAAATCCTAGCGATGAATTAGGAGAATGAAAAAGTTTATCAGTTTCTCCTCGACTTACGTTATCCATATAGAGTTTTACTTTATTGTTTAATCTTAAATTGGATGTTGCTTTAATGATGGTGTCAAATTTAACATTGTTTCCTAAATCCATTTTATAATTCGCAGGAACATTGTATGTTTCACCATAATGTAAAAGAGATGTTGTTGAAATTTCATTTTTACTTTCATCATAAGATTTTGCTGTTTTCAAAACTTCAACATTTGTTAAATTAGCAAAATGATTATACAAAGATTTGTTTTTACTTGAAGCGTAGTCAGCATTTTCAAAGTTTACTGGTTTAATGATACTGTCAGAGCTTCCTGAGATAACAGCGGGGGTATTTGTTCCTGTTGCATTTTTACCGCCGTAGTTTTTCCAAACAGCAGTCCAGCCGCCACCATCAGTTAACATATCACAATAAGCTTCAATAGGATTGTTGTTAATATTAAGATGATACATGCCAGTACCATTATTAAATGATGAATTTAGAATAGATTTACAAGAGTTTTCTAAATGAGTGCCTGTAATTTCTTTTGTGGTTGTGTTGGTTTCACCAATGCGATGTTCTGTACTGGTAATGATTTCATCAGTGCCGTCAGAAGAATGAATAGTTGTTGTTTTAATGCGACTATCAACAGGATGACAGGTTTCTGTTTGTTGTGCTGTTACATTGTAGTACAACTCATTTTCATTAATATCAAAGCTGCAATCTGTGCTAGATTCAATCCATTCACTGTAGCTTATGGATTGTCCTTTTATTATTTTATAATCACTGGTTATCTTATCAACAACAATTGTGAAGTTGGCATAAGAAAGAATTGGAAGTGCTAGACCAATTGCAATAATTAGTTTTCTTTTGTTCATTTCAAGTCCCTTTTAACATTATCTTTTAAACAGTATAAAACAAAAAGAAAATAAGAAAAGGGATTGTTTTTTGTAGAATAGATTAATTACATAATATAATGTTAATAATTTTGATATTCACATAGAAATTATTAAGATTTAGTAATAAATAATCAAATAAATAACTTGAAATTATTTAATTATTCCCATTGAATTTAAAGTAAAAATAAATCTATTCGCCATGTTTTTTAATAATAGAATCATTGGCGAATTTCCAAAAGTTAACAGGAAGTCGAATCGCTTTATTGATTATATCTGAGCTATTAACAATGGCTTCTATTAAATAAAACCGTGCGGTTTTTGTTTCTTTTAGGAGTATTTTATCACTTTTAAGAGTAAGTTCTTTATATTTATTTAATTGAAGAACCTTAAAATCATTTTTCTTTGCCGCTAAAATTGTTTCAAGCTTTTTGATTTCAATAGCTTCTGGTGAGCTTGTGCAAAATTGTTCATAGATTTCATTTTTGTTTTTAATTCTGTCAGAAAGCTGATCCGAAACATTTTGGTTAATTCTGAGATTGTTAAATTGGATTTCATTTTTGTTAATAAGTTGATTTTCGAGTTCGATAAAAGCATCTTCAATATTGTATTTTTTGAAAAAATGTTTAATGATAATGCTTTCAATCTCTTCGTGAAACTCATAACGGTCTTCTAAATCTATCTGTTCGAGTTCCTTGTTGAAATTTTTCATTATTAAAGAAAACTCTTCAATAGAAAATGCAATGGTGTCTTGTTTTTTGTTTTTAATGCTGTAACAAACATGAATGGATTGCTTAGAATTAGGTAAAAATTCATTTTTACTTTTAAAATGAAAAAAGAAAGAAAGATTTGATTCATTTAACAATTGATAAATTCTCAAGAAGTCACAAAAAATAAAGTCAGAAACGCTATGACAATCCCCAATACTTTGTTGTTGTTTTTCTTTTTTATAAAACAATCCTTCAATATTTTGTTCAAAATTAGAGAAGTGATTTTTTGTTCTTTTCATTGGTGTTTTTATTTCCATTATAACCTCTATTGATTCACTTTTGGTAAAGTGATTATATCAAAATAAACGTAATACATCAAGTTTTAGGTCAGTGTATATTAAAAAAAATGATATAAAAAAAAACAAAAAAAGGCTTCAAACAATGAAGCCTTTTTGTTCTATTCTCCAAGACCTCCATCAATAACTTTCCCAATTGCAATTAAAGCATCGTTTTCATCTTTGCCTTCGGCAAAAAATTCTAAATGATGTCCCATTTTAACGCCAATAGTCATGAGTTTCATTAGACTTTTTGCATTAACAATAAGATTTTTTCCGTCAAGATTTTTAACTGTAATGTTTGAATTGAACTTTTTCGCTTCAGCAACTAATAAAGCACCGGGTCTTGCATGTAATCCATGTGTATTTTTAATTTTAAAGATAGCAGTTTCTGCCATAATGCCTCCATTATTTATTTTTACTCATGGAATATAAGATTTTAAATAGAAGAATAATCTTTCAATTTAATAAAAAAGCCTGCATCATTGCAGGCTTATCTTTGTAAATGAAAATATTACCACTGATACAAGTGACGACCTTTAACTTTACTTTGAAAAAAGGCTCGACATTCCCAAGAATAATTATCAAAGATGTGTTTCTCAATAAACGTAAGTGCTTTTTCGTCAGTGCTGACGGCAGGGAATTCAGTAGCATCAATAGGAGATGAGACGAGGCAAATTTCATTATCTTTGATTGATACAAAACCTTTTTCATTTCCAATTTCCATTCGAACAAGAATAGCTATTTTGGCAAGTTTTTCTGCTATTTCAGCCATTTCTTTTTGTTGATAAAAAATTTCTTTAAGTGAATCGTGCCAAATAGCTCGAATATCAAGATAAGCAATGCTAGAGTCAATCTCTTTATGAATAGCAATCAATGTTTTACGTTCTTTTTTTGCAACCATATCATCTAAATCAAAGTCATAGAATGAGGTTTTTGCAATATTGTAAGCTAAATACATTTTAATTCGATCTAATGCTTGATAGTGTTTAACTTTCATGTGTTTTTTTGCTGCTTCATCACCAGTATTCATTTCACGAAGAATTTCTGGATAAAGATTGAAGATGACACCTTCAATCTTCTGCTTCATTTTACTTTTGATTTCAGTTGCAAGCTCTTTGTTTGTTAGAGTACTCATGTTTTTATCCTATAATGTAGGTTCTATTTAATGATGTAATAATAACAAAGCTTGCCTCTGAGTGCAAGCTTTTTTAACAAAAGATACAACCTATTTTAGATAATTCTCATTAAGAAATCTTCATGTATTCTCAAAATATTAGAATCTTTATCTTTAATAGAAAAACCAACCATTTTACCATTAGGAAGAACAATATCATAACAAGTATCATCAATAACAAATCGCAAATCTCCAATTTTATTCTCTTTAATTTGCGTTCTTAAATAATCAAATGGCAGTGTATTTGATAATGAAATAGTGTAATCTCTTAAACCAGTTTCATCCATTATGCGTTGAGATTCTTGAATGAAAGCCTTTATTTTGCTTTCAACATGAAGATCTGGAATACAATCATCAATAGTGTCAGTAAAAATAACCGTAATGTGAGGAACGGTATTGTTCAATGGTTTTTTCTTGATAATGTCAGTTTTAACTTGTGTTGTGATAATTTCTAAATTCATGATTTTAACTCCTATGATGCTTTTCTTTGTTCTACTTGATTTCGAACATTTTTCAATACTTCAAATGGGCTTTCTTGAAGAGTTTTTTTGCCACCGATCATGTCACGATCAATCTTTTTCTCTAATCCTGCTGCAAATGTGATTAACGCTTCATTTTCAGCATAGGCAATAGATTTGTAAAAATATTTTCTATAATTGGTTAAATCACCAGTTTGACGGTATATAAGGGCATTGTTTTTTTTGAGTGTTTTACAAAATGTTTTAATGAGATTAACTTTTTCAGTAGAAGAAATAGTATCAGCATTAATCGTTTTTAATATAGAACCAAGACGCTCTTTTTCAGGATAAATACTATAGAACAATATTTCAGAATTATTGTTTTTAATAGCATTATCAACAATTTGCTCCATTTCTTTTGTAAACCCACGATCTAAACAAACAAGAATACATTGGGATGATGAATGAATGTCTTTCAACTTCTGTTGAATCATCTTATGTTCTTCTCTGTCATAACAATTAAAAGCTTGTTCATATGTAACATCAACAGATACAGGGAAAACATCGATTCGTTGGTTTTTAATAATATCTCTGACGACCATAATTTGATAAATGTATTCATCAAAAAAGCGTTCTGATGTAATGCCATCAAAACTTGATAAAATAGTGGCTATCTTCATGATTTTCTCCAAAATGGGTGAAGGTATAGGATACCAGAAAGTGCATTTTTTATCAATAGAAGAAAGAAAAAAAAGAACATTTTTTTATGTATTTAATGAATATAGACTTATTTTACAAAATAAAAAAACAAAAAAAAGCCTCTTACAAGAAGAGGCAAAAAATATAAAATTCTAATATATAATAAATATAAATAGAAATAAAATGACATAATCATTATATAACGACTTTAGTGCATATACAAGTTGAAAAATATAAGCTTTTGAAATAAAAAATAATATATTCAAAGAATGGAATTCTTTAGTTAATTATACCTAAAAAGAAGTATAAAATTTAATCAAGCAGTGATTAATATTGGTAAAAAATAATATAAAAGTGTATCATTCTTGAGAATCTTAAATAAACAGAACTAAATAATAAGACTATCAATAAAACAAAAAAGAGAGTTAGTTTTCATAGAAACAAATATTTTCTTCTATAAAAGAAAGGATTTGTTCTTTTTCTTTTGGTTCGAAACAATTAAAAATTTTTTCTTTCATATGAAGGATGATTTCATCTTCGGCATTATTAAGTTCATAACTCGTAGGAATGTCTATGATGTATTCATCTATAATAATATCTTGACTTATTGTTCCTCTACAATCAATCAAATGAATTCCATCAATAACAACATAAGCATGTGCTAAAAAACCATAATCACTCATGTTACTTTCTTGATGCTGCCATATACATCTTATCTCAGCTCTCTCTTGAAAAACTTCTCGAAGACATAAAGCAAATAAATGGCAGAAACCATAAAGATAGTCATCACAACGCTTGTTTTGATAACCTTTATAATGATAAACAACTTCTTTGTTTTCTATTCTATTCATACATCGTTTTTTATGAAAAATAGAGCGTCATTAATATTGTTTTTTAACAATTTTAAATAAATCATGATATCACCTTAAAGTTTAGAATAATTGAGTATTTTATCAATATTGAATTAAAAAATCAAGAAATTAAACAATTCTTAACTTTTTAGCAAAAGATAAAATTAATTTTTCAGTTACTTTTTTATTGTAATTATGTGTGGGTATACATTTCCGAACTTGTTCGATAAAATCAGAAGGAATACCTTGCTCACTGTATCCCATAGATATTTCAATACGAAAAGCACGCCAGAAGGCAAAAGAAAATTCTTCGTTTTCTTTAAATTCATGAGAAAGATTTTGGTGTGTTATAATAGCAAATAAAATGTGTTCTGGTACAGGATAGAAACCAATTTTTTCAGAGTCAGCTAAAAGAATTTCAGAAGAAGATATTGGGTATTTGTTATTATTTTCTATCCACAATCCAATTTGATGATATGCAGCAGTAATGACAATTTCTTGTAGTTTTTTTTCATCAGGATTTAAAATAAAATAACAATAATTAATAGTTCTTAGCGCATGATTTTTATAAGCAACATAATCACGACCAATAACATCTTTCCAAGGTTCGAGAAGAAGATCTAATAACTGAGATCTTCTTATTATTTTATATGAATTATTTTTTTCTCTTGTGTCACCAATTATAAATTCCATGATAAACCTTTAATATATTGTTCTAATTAAAAGAAACAGATTTCTCTCTTTTTCTTCTTAGTTTTAATGTGAATTGTTGCTACTTATATTTAACTCTATGTAAGATAAAACAATATCTGATAGCTGGAACGTGTTCGTGAAGCTTGTTTGATTATTATACAGCTCTTTTAATTGTTTCTTGTCACAATAAGACAAAAACTTAATGATAATATTATCATCTTTGTAATTTCCAACAATTTTTTGATTAATTCTCTTAAAATATAAAAAAACACAACTATGAATTTTTTCTCTTGTCCAAAAAGAGTTGTTGTTGATTTTATTAATGTAATCATAAAAATAATTCGCATTTTTATAACCATCAAATAAAACATCAATAAGGATAAAGTCCGTTTTAACACTTGGAAAATCATCTAAAAACATATTGAATAAAACATCTAATTCATCAATGTTAAAAAAATCATCGCCAAAATTTTCAGCCAAGAAATCAATCATGTTACTGGGAACTCTAAATCTGTTATTATACTTTTGAGACAAGCCATGAAAAAATCGTCCATCAGCAAAATCGGGTTCTGGGAGGATTAGCCATTGCTTAATAAATTTATATTCAGTAATTAAATCTTCAAATTTATAAAGAGGAAGTGTTTTCATATCAATTGAGAATCCATAAAAATTTGAATAAATCAATCGATGTGATGTCATGTCTTTTAAATTTTTTTGTTTTTGATTTTTCTTTTCAATATTCCCATATATGACAGAATGAAAAACATAGTGATCACAATAGGTTTGGACTTCCCACAAAAGTCCAAATTCCTTGTGGTAATAGTAAATCATTCTGTCTTTCATTAATGCTAAAACAGAATCATCATTATTCTTAAAATGTATATTAATAGGTTTATTTTCTATTTTTTCTATAAAATCAAAAACATCATTTTTTTTTATATTTTCATCTAAAGAAAAGTGATAGGTGTCGAATTTAGTAAAACCAATAGAATAAATAATCTCTTCTAAATCGACAAAAGAATTATCAGAAAAAGATCGATAATAAAAATCATGATTGATAGTTGCTATTTCATTAAGAAGAGATCTTGAGATATCTTTTCTTATTTCTTGTATGGTTGCAGAACTCTCTCTTTTTTTCTCTTCAGAAGAAAGAATATCAAAAAAGTCAAAAAATATATCATCATTGCAATTTAAGACAAACGAAATGAAACGATTAGGAACATAATTATTCTCAATAGGGATATAATTTAATTTAAGATGCTCTCCAAATTCAATGATTTCATTTTTTGTAATTTTTTCCATATATTAACCTTTTATTAAGTAGACATAAATAAGAACCTAAAAATAGTTTTTTTATGCTCAAAGTATATCAAATTTTTTTTGAAACAGCAAATAAGGATTGTTGAATGGTTTTTTTTTTGATATATTGATGGAATAGAACGTAGGAGGTGATATGTTTGAATTATTTAGAGGAAAAGAAAGTTATTTAGCAGCAATTAAAAACATGGATTATGATGATTTAGCAGAATATCTAATACATGAAGAAAAAGAATCCATTTTAAATGATTCACATATAATTGAAATTAAAAAGAATGCATCGACAATTTCTGTACTAGAAAGTATTTATGTTGGTGTTAGTGAAAGACGTAATGGTTATGCAACAGATATGCTTCTAGAATATTTACGAAAAGTAAAAAATGACTGTGTTGTTTTGTTGGCGGAAAAAAGTAATGACACAGAAGAATTTAAAATACAAAATTTTTATAAATCCCACGGTTTTGTTGTAATAGACGAAGATGATATATTTTCTGTTATGTATAAGAAAAATTGGAGATGATTTTTTGCTAAACGAAAAACATTAAAAACTGGTTGGAGTAGTTCTTTTTTTATGCAATAAGTATTTACATTTTCTTCTCTTAATGTATATATAGGAGTGGAAGGAGAAAATAACAGTGATTATATTGGATTTAAGAGAACAAAAAGAAGTAGAAACAAGGAAGATAATTGTGCCGAGCGTGAATATACCCGCTTATAGTAATTTCATGGAAGCATTAGAATTTGTTCTTTCAGAAGATGCAGAATTTTTATTGGTCTGTTCGTCAGGTAACAGAGCGAAAATGATACACGAAAAGTTACCAGCAGAAAAACAATCATCTTGTAAAATATTTATTGGAAATGTTATGCAGCTAAATAGACTATTGGAAGAAGAACAAGAAAAACAGCAACATTAAAAAAGCCACTCTTTTGAGTGGCTTTTTTTGTTAGGCAATAAAAGTTCGAAAATAAATTTCGACAGAGTTTTTTGTGTAAAGTGAAATCATTGAAGACTGTGCTTTGCTTTTTAGCTTTTTAGAGATTGATTGACCAATTTCACCGTTTTCTTCAACTTTTGAAATTAACAATTCTAAAGATGTCTTTGATTCGTTTTCTTGTGTTTTCATAAACATAAATCGCTCGGTCTTTTCAAGAAAAACGATGCCTGCTTCTTTAAATGAAGCTTGAAGAATTGAAATTTCTTCATTGTTAAAGTGTTTGCTTCGCACACTGGTAAAGCGGAATCGGTCTTTATCTTCATATTTCAATTCTTCTATTAAAGCCTGTCCTTCAATAGTTAAATCAGCAAGTTTATCTTGTGCTTTTTTTCTTGCTTTTGTGTTTTTTTTGATTTCGTCAAGAAGCATTGATTCTTTTTCTTTTAATTTTTCAACCAGAATTGAAATGTGTTCTTGTGTTGAGATATCACCTTCAAATTCAACACTGGATTGTTCAAGTAAATGTGCAATGCCTCCAAGATCAATCGAAAAATCATCGTATAATTCGGCTTCATGTTCTTGCGTTGCATAATATGAAGGTGTCTCATGCATAAAAGTTTGTTCAGTTAATTCAAAAAATTGGTAAGCTTGTTCAATAATGTTTTCTAATTTTTTCATATTTAATACCTATATTTTGTAGAGGAAAACAATTATATACAACAACAAACATAAAATCAAGTTTTTTTACATTTATTGTTTTAATAATGCTTTAAGTATTGTACTTCAAACGAAGATTTGTTATAATAACTATAATAAATTAAGAAAGGTTTAATAATTATGAGAAAATTGTTAAAAGTAAGAGATACTTTGTTAGAAACAGGCGATGTAAATATCGCATTAAAAGAGATAAAAAAAATTGTAGAAACAGATGGCGTTTCTCATTATCAAGAAATAGAAATGCTATTTAATGATAAAAAAATACAAGAATGGAACGAATTTACCTATTGGGAAAATAAAATTTCTAAATATCGAGATTCGAAAAATAAAAACGCTAAAACAATACTACAAAATCTAGCATCAGGAATGGTATTAATTAAAGCATTTGACGGTGCATATGAAGAAGTTAAGTCTAATGCTTTGATAAAGGCATTGAAAGAGCATTTTGGTGAAGAAGAATTTGTGATAATAAAAAACGAAGCATTTAAAGATGAAGAAGAAATCATCTACTCTTCTTTGAGTTACGATAAAAAAGAAAGTTATTTATCAGAAGAAGAACATGTGTCAGAGATGATTAAATATTATAAAGAAAAAATTGAGGGTAGTCTATACGAAAAAGAATTAAATTCATTAATAGAAAAAATCAAAACAATCGTTCAGGAGAAAAAGTAATGCAAGATAATTTTGAAAGTTTTAACTTAGAAAAATATTTAAAACATAATGGAGTAGATAAGTCAATTCATTCTCGTAATGGATTAACAGGGCTGTTAAATTTATTATTGGTAGGCAAGAAAGCATCTGCAAATCATCCTATCACGTCATTAAACCCTTCTAAAGAATTTTCAATTGTTGGCGTTAAGATTGAAGGTGATGATGACGATCAAAAACTTTTTGTTAGAGGTGATGAAACGTGTTGGTTCGGTTCTAATATGTGGAAATTAATTTAATATAATCAATGTTTTTGTCAAAATAAATGAAGCCCGTCGTTACGGGCTTTTTTTCTTTTGATGAAATTATTTATTCTTTCAACTGGTCATATTTGTTATACTTTATAAAAGGATAAAATTATGAATAAAAAAATAATAGGCGTTTTGGTGTTAATTTTAATTTTGACAGCAGGATATTTATTAAAAGATCAACTAAGTCTTGAAAATGTAAAAGCACAGCAAGCATTATTAGATGTTTATATTACGAAAAATTTAATATCATCAATGTTTATTTATTTTGTATTTTATGTATTAATTACAGCATTATCAATACCAGGAGCAGCAGT
Organism: Costaria costata; assembly: GCA_036873775.1. Lineage (NCBI taxonomy): Eukaryota > Phaeophyceae > Laminariales > Agaraceae > Costaria > Costaria costata. Next base: position 12,908 of record JAYJME010001332.1, read on the forward strand.
AATAACATTGTTGGGAGCAGCATTATTTGGATTTTGGCAATCATTGTTATTGGTTTCATTTGCAAGCACAATAGGAGCAACAATTGCATTTTTAAGTAGTCGTTATTTGTTAAAAGACTGGGTTCAAACAAAGTTTGGAAACAAATTGGATGTAATAAATAAAGGAATAGAAGAAGAGGGTGTTTTTTATCTGTTTACACTTAGGTTAATACCTATAATGCCTTTCTTTTTAATTAATATTTTGTTTGGATTAACTTACTTAAAAGCGAGTCGTTTTTACTTAGTAAGTCAAATTGGTATGCTGCCTGGAACTGCCGTTTATCTAAATGCAGGGAATCAATTATCAGAAATAGAATCTTTGTCTGGAATAGTCTCACCTCAAATTCTTCTTTCTTTTGCCTTATTAGGCTTGTTTCCTGTTGTTTCAAAAAATATAATTAAAAGACTAAAAAATAAAAAAAAAGTGATAAAACAAAATAAGTTTTAGTTAAAAATTGATTTTTGATAGATATTTTTTCATGGATTTATGAATAAAAAAAAGTCTTTTTCTTTTAAGTAAAAGACTTTTTGTTTTTTGATGGTTGCTATTCTTCATCCTTTTGATATTTTGTATATATTAAGAGAAATACATCATGAAGTGAATGGAGGATACCCATGAATAAAAATCTATTAGCATTGGCAATAACAGCAACATTAGCAGGTTGTGGTGGCGGTGATTCAGGAGATAATAATTCGAATGATAGTTCAGGAGGAGGTTCTGGTCTGTCAGGGAAAGCAGGAAATGAATACTATCTTGAGAATGCATTAGTTTGTATAGACACAGATAATGATTCAATCTGTAATACAGAAGAAGTAAGTACAAATAGTTCTGGTAAATGGACTGTTTCAGGACAATCAAGTGGTCGTGTTTTATTGAGAACGACTCTTGGAGGGCAAGATGGCTTTGAAGTTATGCCAGCAACAACAGAGGCAGGTTATACTGTATCACCAGTATATAATCTAACAGCCCCATCTGGATATACATTTGTAAGCCCAATTTCAACAATGGTAGATTACAGAGTAATTTCAGGTCAGAATGAGACTGTTGAAGCAGCCGAGAATGCAATAAAAGCAGCTCTTGGAATAACTCAGTTTTATGATATAGATGGTGACTATGTATCAGGTTCTTCACAAGCACAATCTTTAAAAAATGGAATGTCATCATTACCTGCAGCAGATATGAAACTACTACAAGATGTGGCAGCAGCAACAACCCTTATTCTTCAAGAAGCATCAAAAGAACTTAAAGATGCTAATGCAAGTCAAGAAATTATTGATGAAAGTTTAGAATGGGCAATGAAAGAAATTAATGAAAATTTCACTGCAATGGCGAATGAAGCAGTCAATGGTGGAACGCCAGAGACTATTGCTGATTCTGCGAATATAGACATGTCTAATATTATAGAAGAAATTGAATTTTCATCAGGTGGAACACCGCTTAACAATAATAGAATGAATGAGCTATTGTTAATTGAAAGTGGTGATGATGAAGATTTAACAGATCTTCATTTTCTAAGTAATTGTGATAATGAAGGGACTCTTTGTTACGTAAAAGAATATTATGAAGAAGAATCTTATGAAAACACAAATGTTCTTGTTCAAAAATATAATAAATATAAAGAAAATACAAGTTGGACAAAAGAAGTGATAGAAGTCGATAACGGTAATGTTTTAACAACAAAGACAACAAGAAACGAAACAGGAAATGGTTGGGAGAACGGTCATTACTATTCAAAATCTTCTAGTCAGGATGGAACAAATATTGATGGTGAATTTTTCCTTGGTTTTGGAACAATAGGTAGTGAAGTAGCGACAAAAACAGTGATAAAATCACAAGATGTTAGTGGTGTTAAATTATCGAAGGTTTTTGAAGAAGATGCAGATTCAACTTATTGGTCAAATGCTTTGTCTTCTCAACATAGTGAAAAGACTTTTACTACAAGTTCTCAAATTTATAGAGAAGATAAAATAGTATTATCTGACTTTGAAACGTCTTATACTGGAATGGAATATCCTTCAACAAATAGTATAGCAAGCTTTGCTTTAATGGATGAAGATGAACTAGGTAATTCAGAAATATGGACAGAAACAACAGACCCTATAACAGAAGAAATAAAAAGAACTTATTTACCGTTAGAAACACTAAGAAAAATGGAAGTATTCTCGTCAGAAGGTCTTAATGTTTATGTTCAGTTAATAGGAACAAATTATGAAAAAACAACTGGTTATATAAACTTTTTAACAGAAAATGATGCAGGTGTATTCAAGTTATATGAAAATACAAGCAATTGGACGATTGGAGATAGTTGTGGTGGTTGTGGAACAGGTGGTTTTAATGGTGTTGAAAAAATAGTTATAGATATTCCAAGTGATTTACAACATTACATGACAAGCTATAACAGTAATGCAAAAGCAGATCAGTTTTTCATTGCTCAGGGTAGATTTGACCAAAGTGGTAGCTTAGTTTGGGGTTTAACAATAAAAGAAGGGACAGTGTTGAGTTCTGGTAAAGTTGGATATAACCATGCTGCAATAAGCTTCTTAGAAAGTTTAGCAGACCAATAATAATTAATAACAAAAAAAGAGGCAATGTTTTGTCTCTTTTTTTTTATTATTCATAAATGCTAAATTCGATACATACAAAGAGTGACGCACGCTATATTTTAAGTATTTATTATTAAATAAAGTTTCTCTTTATTGATAATTATCATTTTATGATATTGACTATTAATAATCGTATCTGTAGTATCAGGATTAAATTTTGTAATAGACCAAAAGGAATTCTGAAATGTTAAACAAAATGAAATTTAAAACAAAACTAATGGCAACATCTTGTCTTGCTGTTATTTTAGGAACAAGTGTCGTAGGTTATACTGGACATTATTTAGCAAAAGAAAGAATAGAGAATGATACTCTATCTCAAATAGACAACACAACAGAATCCTATAATGAGTATGTTAAAGGTTGGTTGGATAATAAAGGAGCTATACTATCGAGTATGCCAGAGAATGCACCAAGAATGCTAGTTAAAAGTGTATTGGGTGTAATTAAGCAGTCTGGTGATTTTGATAATGTATTTATGGCTTATTCAGATGGAAGTCAAAAGAATGCAAATAATGTTGATTTACCAAAAGGAAATGATGATCCAAGAAAGTGGGGCTGGTATATTCAATCAAAAGGAAATAATGATGTATTTATGGATAACCCAACAATTGCGGCTGCAACAGGTGCACAAGTTGTATCTTTAGGCAAAGAAATTGATTTTTATGGTGATAAAGTTGTAATGGGTGCAGATATTGCTATGACAGATTTGGTAGCAAGTCTCAAGCAGATATTAGTGCCAGGTAATGGTGAAATACTTTTAGTAAACAAAGAAGGAAATATTTTTGCGCATCAAAAAGATGGTTTTGTTAATAAGCCATTGGAAAGTGTAGGCTTAAATAAATCAATTTTAAATAAGAAAACAGCCCATTTAGAAATAATGAAAGTGAATGGAGTAGATTCTCATATTTATGTTTCCCCGATTGAGGGAACGTCCTTGGTAACTGTAGCTGTAATGAATAGTAATGCTTTAATGGAAAGCATTTCAGAAAGTGCTATGATTCAGGGAATTTCTGCAATCATAATGATTTTAATTAGTTCTGTTCTGTTGTTTGCTCTTATAAGTCATTTAATACGTCCTTTAAACAATGTAACAGAAGCATTAAAAGAAATTGCTGCTGGTGGTGGTGATCTTACTCATCGACTTGATGTTAAAAACAAAGATGAAATAGGAGCATTAAGTGAATCTTTTAATGAGTTCGTTGAAACAATGTCGAAATTAATATCACAAGTAAAAACGCAAGCTGAAGATTTAAGTAAAATGTCAGAAGTTTCTAAGTCAAGAACAACAGAAGCCT
>JAYJME010001333.1:569-16821 GCA_036873775.1 Costaria costata
CGATCACCCACCCTCGGTAAGTACACATCCGTTGATAATCAGCCTGAGTTGGTTTTCCCGAAACAATCATCACGGCTGCAGTATCAGATGAAGACCTCCGCGAACCAATCGGGGACGGGGTTATCGCCGGGGGAAAACGCTCGGCAGGCTTCAGTGAAGCAATCGTGGCGCTTCAGTTGAACTCCCCGTCCGATGAAATTTAGGGCCTTGGAGGCGTGGTAACAGGCCAAGAGGCAAGCATGCGAGGGAAAGGAAAATAATCGTCAGTGAGAGGCCTACACCAGTAAATGGGCATGCACTGTGCGGCGGGTGCGATTATGGTTTATCATGACTGTTGGTTCACAGTACAGCCACAATACAGTAGTAGTACCAAAGCAGGTGATTACCCTCCACGTTCAGGAAATACTCCTACTGGTGCAGCAGTAATATTAGTGTCCAAATGCTCGGAACGACACAGCAGGTAATGTATGCTATACCCCCCTCACTACTTTCCCGAACATGCCTTCCCTACGATGAATCAAGGATATCAAGGATACAACCTGCGACAGTAAAAGCTGTCGAGGACGTCGAAGTTGTTGAAGTTGTGGTGGGCGGTAAAATTGCCCAGACAACCTTTCGTCGACCGTGATACTTTGGTGCTGAAGTCTAGATATGTAGTTTGAGGTCGACGACACAGAACCTCGGCTACGGGTGTTCGATATAGTTTGTCTCACCGAACAGCCTGGCAGTAAGTTACGGTTACATACGGTGTGTCACGTAGTTACGGTTCCAGATATTGTCTCGTGGTATCGCCTACGAGCAGTCTCACGGCAATGTACGAGTAGGAACAACTGCGAAGAGGTTCTGGCATTCGGCTTCGTGTAGGTTGTTACTGAGCTGAGGAGAGTTGACCCACATGCTCACTCCACTTTTCCCGCTGCATTCGTCTACCTCTTTCCGGGCCGAATAACACTGACATCTTAAACTACCTTTTTCACACTGGCTAGCTTACAGCCTACTGTAGTGTGGCTGTGGCAGCATATACGTTGACTAGCTCGCAGCCTAGTGTGGCTGTTGGAGCGGGTCCATTCATCGCATATCATCGCTAATTGAATACGTTAACGAATTGTTCGAGCAAGCAGCCTGATAATGCCGAGTAGTGGACCCGCAGCGGACGAGGCGCCCGCGAGTGACCTGTCCATTCTCTCGAGGCAGCTGGCGGACGATTGAAGAGAAGAACAAGATCGACGCGAGAGCGACCGGGAACTGCGACGCCAAAACAACGAGCGATTGAGGAAGCAGAATTTCGAGGAGACGGATCGCAGAGCTGCTGCGGTTCGTGAGCTTGCGTCTGGTGTTTCTGGCGAGCGGGTCGGAACCGGTACCTGTGCTGGGGATGGCAGGGAGTCAACAGCTCTCGGTAAGGTAGTAGGCCTTCCCGGGAGGGGTACGAGTATCATCGTCGATAGCCACAGGGCTGAACTTGGTTCTCGCGAATTCGGAAGCTTGAAGCAGTCGGTTCCGAAATTTAGTGGGAAATTAGAAGAATTTCCAGTGTGGAAGGAGCACTTCAAGGTGTTTGCTTGCATGGTTGGGGGTGTGCCGTCGTTCCTCGTTGTTCATGATATGATGATAGGTGCCGTTTTGAAAGACACTCAACACTTTCTCTCGCAGGGGTTCAGTGAGGTACAGGTTAAGACAGCTACGTGGAGTAGCTGGGACTTGTCTTGACAGAAATCAAGGTGAACCGTGATCTACTTGGTAGAGTATTCGCAACGAAATCACCTAGTGCTGGGTGGAGGATGTGGCGTGACTGTTTCTCGCCTAAAACAATGGCAGAACAGGTCAAGTGGTCGGTGCCGTATGATACCGAAACAATGGAGAAGGGAAAGTAACGTATTAAATAGTTTGGTCGGGTTGGCAAGATAGTAGGAATGCTTGCTTCTCTTGGTGTGACAAAGTCGGTGGCTGACATAAACCGCAAGATAATAATGTCGCTGCCCTCCGGCTATGAAATGGAGGGAAGAACCATCTTATACCGTGAAGGTATCACACGCTCTGAAATCGAAAGTATCATCCGACAGAGGTATTTTCGAATTCCAGCGTCGAAAGGAAATCATATTGGCCAGGCTCTATTTTCGAATGGAGATGCCCATGGTGGTCGCGCCGCAGGTAGAGGAAACCACAGGAGTAACAGTAGATCTAGGAACAGATGAAAAGGGTGGCAGTAGAACAAACACCCCAGCCCCCACGCAGACAAGACACCCCCCCAGCTTCAGACAAAGTGAAGGGAAACTGCTTCCGTTGCTTGGAACCTGGGCACCAATGGAGCCGGTGCAAGTCTCGCATTACCCCTGCTCCAGAGCACACATCTGGCGGAGGTGCGCAAGGCCAGAACAACGGCGGGGATACCGTGTGTTGTCTTGCGAAAAGCATGCTTGGTACAAATAATGACTCGTGTAATGAGGAGGGTAATGAAGGCATTGGTAAGCTGTTGGATGTGGCTTACGTGCCGGGCATCACGTTCAACTTGTTCTCGCTGATGGCTGCTCATAATCAGGGAGTAATATTCATGACTGCAGAGGAAGACTTGTGCATTTCTCTTTCCGATGGGAGGTTGAGGTTTGAAGGTGACGGCTCTAGTTATTCTGGGTTCGCTTGCAGGATAGAGCCAAACGACGGGTATGTGCCGTTCCCCCAGTTGACCCCCAAACCCTCTGAGGACTGTGTAGAATCTGGTTGCGATTTCCCCCTGGCGTTTCTCGTGCTTGCACCCAGTAGCAACACCTATACCGGGATTGATGCAGACATAAAAGTTTTCCACTGCGTGCATGGCCACTCGAACGAACTACTGCTGAGAGAGACAGCTAAATCACTCGGTGTGACACTGATACGAAAGCTAAGACCCTGTACATGATGTTCTATGGCGAAAGGCTGCCGCAAGCCAATCCCTAACAGCACTCACTCAAGCGCGACATCAACGTTGGGAAGAGTTTTTGTTGACTTGAGCGGCCCTAAGATAACAGCTTCCTTGCTGGGTAAGCGCCACGAGTGTGTCATGCTAGCGAAGGAGGACTACTCCCGCCACGCGTGGGTGTATTTTTTGAAGCATAAGTCGGATTCAGGGGATGCTTTTAGGAACTGTTTGGCTGACGCGCGCGCGGACGGAGTATCCTCGAAGGTTGCGATTGTAAGATCTGACAACGGAGGGGAGTTCTTTGGTGGTGACTTTGGAGAAATGTGCAAATAGATTTGCATCAAGCAGGAGTCACTAACGCCGACAGCTCAAAGCAGAACGGTGTTGTAAAGAGGGTGCTAGGTATCATCCAGAACGCGGGACTCGCCGCGTGTATCCAAGCGCTTATCATATTTCCCCACGTTCAAGAGCCGCCGACTAAATCCCTGTGGGCGGAAGCGGTGCACTGGGCTAATTATGCTTTGAACTACACCGTAACCACTGCCAACTCCGGGAACAAGTCGCATGAAATGTGGTATGGGTTTGCCGCACATGCTTTGGCGCAACCCTTTCTTCGCCCAGCATACTGTCGTTGCAAGCGCCCGTCGAAGTCGTTCCCTAGGGCCGAGAGCTGTTTTTGCCTCGGGCCGGATCGGCCACCCAAGTAACTGTTTGCGGATGTTCACGCGGGCGAACATAGTGGTAGAGACCAAGGACGTCACCTGGGAGGCGACGCTTCGTGCAGGAGCGCCGTCACCCCCGCTGCCGGAGATGCCGGAGCAGGGAGGGATGATGGAGCTGGAACAAGATCCTGAGCTGGGAGGGACGGACGATTTTGATTCCGCCCCGATGACCCCATTGCCGGTATTGGGGAGGGGAATTCCTCACGAACTCCGTGCGGTGTCTCTGATGACGCAAGCTGGAGACGGTTTGCAACCCGAAGGTGTGGAGCTCAACGATTCATCAACGGTCAGCAGCGAATCGCCCGGCAGCGACACTCTACATCTCGGGATCGGAGCGATGCGTCATCCTCCGACGGAGCCCCGACCCCGATTGCGGCCCCAACTGCTGCGAGCCAACTTAGAGCGCACATGTCAGGACCGGATGATGGTGAAGAGATTCGGGAGAGACCTACGAGACCGCAAACTAGGGCGCTTAATCGCGAAGCGGCTGCGGGAATGGTCGGTGCGATCGGATCCCTGTGGTGGAGGTCGCATATTCCATGCGCTACTGGCGGTGCAGGAGGCAGGCGGTGAACCGACTAAGCTGCCCAATTGCCTTGTCAAGGAGGCGGAACCGGAACTGACGTCGTAGTCGGCGGCGTGTTCGGCAAAGCATTCGGGCTTTTGGACTGAGGCGATCGAAGGGAAATTTGATGAACTAGAGGCCTCTGTTTTTTTTTTGAGATTTCGGAAGTTCCCGAGGGTAGCAATATTGTGGATTCAAAGTGGCTCTTGAAGTGGAAGGCCGACGAGCACGGCATGATTGATAGAGCCAAGGCGATATTAATAGCTGATGGGTATAACCAGGTAGAGAGAGTCGACTATTTCGACACCTTTGCCCCTACTGCATCAACCACGTCTAACAGGCTTGTAGCAGCAATGACATGCAAACTTGACTGGGATCTGAGGCACCTGGACGTTGATCAGGCCTTTATTCAATCAAAGTTGGATACCGAAATGTTCTTGAGTTCACCCCCTGGGTGTGGGCGATTATCGGGTAAGGTAGTCCGACTCAATAAAGCTCTTTTTGGGCTGAAGCAGGGTGGTCGCTCGTGGTATAAGCTACTGTCGTCAACCTTGGTAGAGTGTGGTTTTGAGGAGTGCTTGGTAGCCCCGTGCGTGTTTCGACTGATCTTCAATGACGAGGTTGCTGCTATGCTGGTGGTACGCGTAGATGACATCAAGATCACTGCCACCAAGGAAATCACGGGTTCGGTAATGGCGAATCTCAATAGGAGATTCCCTACGAAGCATCTTGGCGAGGTGACGTGGCACATGGGTAGCGAGTACAAGAGCGACCGTGAGAAGGGAACCTTGGAGATTTCGCAGACTCAATTTATTCGAAATGTTGTCGAGCGTTTCGGTATCACCAAAACCAGCCCCATCCCCGCTTATCCGTCGTTGGACTTCAGGCCCGTGAGTGATGAGGACCCCGTTTAGGACGCAAGTTGCCGCGAAATGGTGGGGGTTGTGATGTGGATTGCGAATCAGACGAGGCCGGGCATCGCCAAGGCAGTGAGGGCGGGGGTACGTTTCTCACATTACCCTAAGGAAGTACACGGTAAGGCGGCTAGAAAGATTATCGAGTACCTGGGCGCTACGGTTCATTTGGGTCTGACGTTCAAAGCAGACAGTAACCTAGAAGACGTGCAATTGGAATATGACTATAGAGTACGTAGCTATGGCCGACGGGGTAAAGGAAGCTCATTTCGTGAGAGGAGTGTTGTTTTTTTCTGATGCCCAGTCTGGGGTCGCCGAGTATTCGAGTGCTTGGAGTCAAGAAAGGGGCGATAGACTTGGCCAAAATCCCATTGAGCTCGCCCAACAGTAAGCACATCGACGTAAGGTACCACTTTCTGCGCGAGTTGGTGGGGAAGGGGGACTTGTCGTTTAAGTATATCCGGACGGAAGACCAGCATGCGGAAATTCTCACGAAGGCTATTGGCAGCGAGAGTTTTGAGAAACACCGCGATTTGTTAGGAACGAATTAAGTTGTTGTTCGCGATTGGTGTTTGTGTTAACGAGGCTAGTTAGTTGATCCGGCCCCAGGGAGGGTGTTCGATATCGCTTGTCTCACCGAACAGCCTAGCAGTAAGTTACGGTTACATACGGTGTGTCACGCAGTTATGGTTACAGATATTGTCTCGTGGTATCGCCCACGAGCAGTGTCACGGGAATGTATGGTCCGCGCAGTACAGTATGCCCAATAACGTTTCGGATCATAACTTTGGAAATACGACGAATTAGGCGGTAGTGCTATCACAGTCGTGATCACCAGGGCCGAGAGAACAAATACTGTTTTGACAGTTTTTTTTATTCGCCTATTTTAATATCAAGTAAGTTACAGCTTGTCAAGGGCCAAAATCAACTACTTTTCACAAAACCATGAACATCTCTCAACGTATTGTTTTATTTGAAAAACGAATTCATGTTCGAACCGTAGAATGATGAGAGGAATCGCTTCCCGCCTTGTTTTTTTTGTTTGTATGAGTGGCTTTCACGTGCCATTGGTCTGCGTGTGACGTCCTGCACACGGTTTTTGGCCATTTTCTTCGTCAACAGTTAATATTATTTCAAACGGAAAACAGTTCTAAGTTGCGAATTCAAAAACCTCTCGAAACCCGCCCTCAAATATAGCTTCTTAAAACAGCACACCTACTGCGAATGGAATCCGCGTTTTCAGGTTTGTTGGTCGTAAAGAGTCAAAGAACAAAAACAAGAAAGTCTCCATCTTTACCTTCGCGAGTACATGGACGTCGCAGGAGTGTTTTTGGTTGTCAGAATTATGCTCTGACGCGTGCTACGATAGAGGTAGCACGTTTTGGCTTTTTTTGTTTCTGAATGACGGAGCTCCTTAACCCCTTTAGAGCCGGAAACGTTTTTTGGGGACAAAACTACTTGGAAATAGTGTGGGATACTTTTCGGGGTAGTAAAAGGGTTAACCCAAAATCGTCAGGGAGTCATTTTTGTTTTGCAATATGATTGTTTCGTATATCTAGGTCATGGGTTTTTTAATCGGGTTGCCCTTTTGGTTGACTCAAAACCAGTATGATGTGGGTGAAGCACAGAGCTCCTAAAGTGAGGGTCCTCAGAAAAAAACCGGTGCACCTCTATCGTAGCACGCCTCCTCTCACCTCCAGAAAATGTGTACTGTCGGGTGGAGATTTTTGATATTCTTGAGCTGCATGGTCTATACGAGTAGGCACAATTGCGAGGAGGTTCTGGTATTCGGTTACGTGTAGGTCGTTACTGAGCTGTGGAGAGTTGATCCACATGCTCACTCCACCTTTCCCCCTGCATTCGTCTACCTCTTTCCGGGTCGGCTTAATAAAGACATGTTAAACTACCTTCTTCACACTGCGTATTGCAGTGGCTAGCTTACAGCCTAGTGTGGCTGTTCGAGCGGATCCATCCATTGCATATCCCTCTAATTGAACAACGGTGCCCCACTTACTCTATCGCCGTGAATACTTTGTCAACGGCAACGCAAGAAAACGTTTCCTCGGAAAATAGATTGGTAGGGCGAACAAGTTAACATGCGACCACGCACTGCTGTATTATTTACAGGGTAGCATAGTAAATTCCTGGTATAGCCTAATATGGTTTGTAAAAAGAGGGGGATATGTGTAGGTTTTTGCGTACATCTTGGGTTCTGATTATGATGGTCCACCGTAATCGTAGCGGCTTTGTTTGTCAGTGCGTATGATACTTTGGACCTTTTTTGGTATTTGCTTGTACATGTACCTGCAACAGCAAAGTATGATGTGTTCATGAGCTCTACAGCAGGAACCAGAACAGCCGCGCTAGACAACGAGGCTGAGGAACACAGAGTGCACACAGTATCTCCACGCGACGATAACGCCTTCATGGCACGGACACACCGCCTCGGACAGCAGTACAGAAGTGCCTGGTACATGCCAGTACAATACTTGTACGAGCACCTAAATGTACAGTACTTGTACGAGTACCTAAATGTACTACCAACCCACCCGAAAATGTAAGAAGCGTTGGTATCTATATCGCAAATTCGAAACATATCCGTCCGTCCGTCCGTCCGTCCGTCCGATGACACAACGAAGCTCCGAACGACGAGAATTCGCCCCCCAAATCGCTCCCAACGTTGACGCGCATACCACTCAAATCGATAGCCGACAAACTAAAAGCAGTCTGGGACAACTTTCGGCTTCAACGGAGCCCTGCGTCTCGAGCTACGCGACCGAGCCGCATACCCCTCGCCACACTCTTGACACCCCTCGAACGTACCCAGGGTTATCTATATCGGAAATTCGAAACCTATCCGTCCGTTCGTCCGTCCGTCCGTCCACCCGACGACACAACGAAGCTCCGAACGACGAGAAATCGCCCCCCAAACCGCTCCCAACGTTGACGCGCATACCGCACGAACCGATAGCCGACACACATACAAGCAGTCTGGGACAACTTTCGGCTTCAACAGAGTCCTGCGCCTCGAGCTACGCGACCGAGCCGCACACCCCCCGCTGCACTCTTGACACCCCTCGAACGTACAACAATAATCATCCCTCAATTGCTCAAGAGTCGGTACGAGCAGTATGGGTCGCAAAATGCATACAGTGCATCGATCATGACACAAGTGACATCAAATCGTAGAGACTCCGCTTGCCCACCGGGATTGGTGGACGCCGTTGTTGAAGTCATTGCCCACCGCTGACAACGGACCGTGCAAGCTGGGTTCAAGCTGCGAGCAATTCTAAGCGCTGCTGGGAATTGTATTACATTCTCAGGCATGATTTGCTACTTTGGGTACACGTCGCAACGTCGCCCACAGTCAGCAGGGCCCGGCGCCAATTCCAGTCGGGGAGGAAAAGCGCGCCACCGCCGGGGATTTTGGTGGGCGACGCGGTGTAGAGCGAGAGACAGAGGGAGGGGAGTGGACGCTCTCGTGTCTAGGCGTTGTGTGGGGCTCGAGCGACTAGGGAAGCGTGAGTGGGTCTCTCGGTGGGCTTCATCCGATCGGATGTGCGAAATCGTACGAAATCATAAGGATCCTTATTGTGTGTAATAGGTGTCGAACGATTTCTATATTTCCGGCCGCCATGGGCTCGGTGGGCGTTTTTTTTCGCGTTTTGTTGGTTTGTGCAAACAGGATTTCATTGATTGAAATGAGTTTTTGCGACGTCGGCATCTGTTGCGCTGGCGATGCCAAGACGCCCCAAGAGACAGAAAGGGAGGGGTGATGGAAATCGAGGGCGTCGGGTGGGATTTCGACGAGTTGCGAGCGGTTTACGTACACGTACGAACACAGAGGCGCTCAGACAAAAGACGTGTGAGAAGTGAAAATTGCAGTGTGCCCCGGGAAGCGAGGAAACCTCCGGCGACACGTGTTGCAAGGAGGCACTGGATCTCGCGACCCTAACGGAGCTGTCGATGCGGCAAGCACCAGAGATCACTGTCATAAAGACGACCCCGACGTCTTCCAAGGCCTCAGACACTCGCGACCGGAACGAAGCCCTCGCCAGTGCCACCGCCGCAGCCAACGTACCGTTGCGTTCAACTCAGGAGTCTACAAAACGGCGCCGTCGTATTATCCCGGAGCGATGGACAGACAGAGCAGAATCAATCTCTATAGAACCAACGTCGACTGTCTATATGGTGCTTGCCGCATCGACAGCTCCGTCAGGGTCGCGAGATCCAGTGCCTCCTTGCAACGCGTGTCGCCAGAAGGAGGTTTCCTCGCTTCTCGGGGCACAGACTCCACCTTTGGTGACCATATATAGCTGTAATCTTCCATCTGCAGCAAGATCTTGTCGTATTTCTACGTACAACTCAAGACTATCAAACCATCATTGCCTGCGTGCTGCTTACTACCAGGCACAGCTCTCTCTCTGTCTGTCTACCAGGTCGTGTGTATATATTTGTGAAGTAAAAATGGTCCTCTTTTCAATTTTCGTCGCGCAGGTGACACACAACAGAGGCTCGTTGAAGTTCGGCAGAGAATTGACGATTTTCCTTGAAAGGAAATGACAAGGATGCATCCCCTGCCTATAGAGGCCTTGCGGTAATTCAGGTAGAGGTAATGGCGAGCGGTAATGATTTCCAGCCAAAATCGGTGATTACCGGTACGTCAGACCGGTGACAATGGAAAGTTGATGTTTGCCCCAAAAGTTTGAAATTCAAAAATACGCTCCGTAACATCTCGGTACAGCTCGCTAGGAGCACTTTTCTTCAAACACAAAGTTCGAAATTTTGTAACAAGCGAAAACAAAATAAAATCTCGAGCCGATCGGCTTGAGAAAAACTCAGGCCGATCTTTTTTGTTTCGAAGCGGCGAGATTTCGACTCCTCGACAGACATCGATGGACAAACCGAACGACTGCGTCATGAACTCTGAACGGGGCGCGCTCGCTTGGAGCTTCGACCCACCTAGAGTCACAGCAGTTTTCGCACTATGCCCGGTGATACGTGGCGGGCACCGACCAGGCGTCTGATAAAAAACATTTGGCTGTAGGTGCGTAGAAAACAATCGACAAAAGTTCTGGATCCCTCTCGGATGGCAAAAAGTAGACATTTTTCAGGTTTGGGAGAAAATCATCAGACGCCGCTGGCAAGCTCTCGCCCCCTAGACCTCGGATCCACCTGATATTTTCGAGGCCGTGATCTGCATTTGTTCGCTTTGCCCAACACCAAGCGGGTTGGCCGTGGGTTGAGTCTGTACCGAGATCGAAGGTCTAGCGTCGAATGAGCTGATTTTTTATCAGTGTGCTGACAATTTTCAACGAGAAAACAAGTTGCGTCGCGTGGTAAAAATAGAAGAAAAACAAACCTTTTCCCAATTTCCCTTTTTTTTTCCCACAGCGGCGGTACGAGATTATCTTCAGCCTCAAAGTTTCTTCCAATTTTTTCGAAGAAAAATTTCAAACTTCGCGTTCCCATTGTCATTGGTCTCACAGCCCTGGAGTGCGATAACATGTACCTGGTATACATCCCTGCTTTTTTTTATGGTATTACAGTATACGAGTAATTCGTAGTATATACAAGGTTCCGCTCCGCGGGCGGTGTCAGCTCGCGTAAGACAGAATACAACAAATGTATGAAGGGGGGCAGAAGATGCCCATGATTTAGTGGCAACTATTGATAATGGCGACTTGAAAATGCCAAGAGCTCCATGGTGCAGGGAAAATATGTCGGATTCGATCAACAAGCACGGCACAGCACGTCACAGCACCGCACCGCAAAGCTGGGCAAGGCACCGCACGGCGCTGCACTGCGTTGCGCCGCGCTTCGCTGCTGCGCTGAGCTGAGCTGAGCTGAGGTAGGTGTGTTGTTTTTGTCGTTCCATGTACGCACTACTACTGCTACTGCTGTACGTACGTACCAGAATGAGGCCGTTTTTTGCCATCTTGCTGAGTTTTGACGGGATTTTGATTCTGAGTCGAGTTTTGAGCGTCGGTTTTTCGATTTGTTTTTCTCGATTTATTTTAGAAATATATTGAAATTAATGTAGGACCGGCTATATCGCCCATTTTTGACTGGATTTCGATTCCGGGTCCAAGTTAAAAGCATAAACTATAATTTCTTTTGCTCGTAAAATTCAATATTTTCTGTTTTTTTTATGCCGTTTTTTACAGATGATGCTCGCAGATTTCAGTATTATGCCGGAAATTATGCTCTTTATTCTTTTATGCCGGACCATTTTACTTGGTTTAAACGGCCCCTGCGCGCCGAAAAATCTCTCATATAGTATCCTTATCAGGGCACACTGCCGGTCTGCTGCTGCTGTGAGCGTGATTCCAGATTCCAGCATGTAGAAACACCAACACTGTATGGCGTATTCTGCCTGCTTGTCATTCCCTTGGTTAACATTTCATGTTACAGCGTTACAGCACCCACGATTCGCGACCGTTCAGATGCCTGATGCCTTCATGTTTCTTGGTTCACACTCGAACTACCTTCGCGACGGCTGTGGGAGCGATCCAGCCTTGACACCTTGACACTCTCTCGCCATCTTCTGCTCCTCCTGTCCATAAATCGGTCATGTGATGCTCACTTCAACAACTGCGTTCGCGACTACTGTTGCGCGAATATAAGTATGCAAACATAAAATGAGCTGCGAGTACTGACTTCTGAGCTACACAGCGACCCAGCACCTTCGTCATATCCCCGATCTGCCACATGCTTGCTGCTACATTTGCAACTACTTCGTTACAGAGTCAAGAGGGCGGTTGCGGTTGTGACTACGGCGGTAGAAGCTCTCGTCGCTACCGCAGGGCCAGCCACCGTGGTCGCCGCAGGATTAGGGGCATCGGCACTAGGCATAGGATCAGATGCGCCGTCACTAACGGCTTGGGCCATCTACCTCTGTCGCTGTCGTCTGCCGTCGTTCGTCTGTGCTCTGCGCTCTGCGCTCTGCGCTCTGCAGCAGCTGCAGCCTAGCAAGCGAAGAACATTTTGTAGAGGTTTGCGAGGTGTTTCCCTCCAGGGGGAGCTAAAACAAGTCTAAAGCAAACTTATGCCACCGAATTATGCTCCATTTTCGGGATTATGCTTCGGAAAACCTAGATTATGCTCGTTTATGCCGTTTTTTGCTTTTACTCAAAAATCGCCAAAAAAGGCAAATTATGCCAAAACTTATGCCGGCAGAGGAAATCAAAGCCTAATCACAACCACAGTCTTTGACAGCACGCACGCGTGGCCACTCTGTAGATGAATTTCCAGCAACCATTATTCGGTGGAAATATCTTCTACCTGGCCCCCGCTTATGCTTCCCTCGTCAGCTGGCATTGGAGTTTCCGGCGGTGGCGGCGGCGGTGGTCCCTTCTCCTCCTTATGCTCCTCCTCTGCTCGGGGCGGCGGCAGAGGCGGCGGGAGCGAGTTGGGCGGTGGTTGCGCATCGCATTCCGCCACCTCCCCCTGCTGCTCCGCCTCCTCCCCCGCATGATGTGACGGTGGCGGCGGCGGTGGTGCCTTCGGTCCCTCCTCCTGCTTCGCCCTTCGCCCTGCGCCCTTACTCCATCAAAACTAACTTCTCATCCCCATCGTGCGGCGGTTGCAGCGGCGGCGGTAGAAAGGCCTGCCAGCAAAAGCCCGACCCCTTTCCCATGCTCTACCTCTTCTGGCTGGTCATGCTGCTGTTGCTGGAGCTGCTGCTGTTCCAGAATACCCGCTGTTGCTTCCGTCTTACTCCCCGGCACGAGGGGGTCAGCGGATGAGTAGTCGCTGACTCCTTGGTTCTTTGTCCTGGGCGTGCGTACTCTCTCCTTCTCCCTGCTTGTGTGTGGGCTCCGGCTGCTTCGTGCTGTGCCTGCTGGTCTGGTATTTGCTGCTCCTGCGCTGTTGCTGGGGCGAGGTCGACGAAAAAAGTCTCAATCATATGGCGATCCAACCCCCTCCGCGAGGCTATCCTCAAACTCATCGAATAGTCGGACAGCCCAACACGTCTACCTCATAACCCTCTGCTTCTGGTGTCATTCAGCAATTCCGTAGAGCACTGCCGAGCCCTCCAAAGGGGCCGGTGACTGGGCTTCACAGCTCCTATGTCCATCTTTATAGGGTCAAGGCAGCGGTGGCTCTGGCTGCGATTTTCCCTAGTTGCCGTTGTGCAATCTCCGTAGCGGCCTCCAACTGGGCGTTGATAATGTAGGCCTCCTTTTGTTCTACAGCGAGGTTCAGGAAGGGTGTAACCATCAATTAGATGACACCCTAACCACTGAGCTATCAGTCAGCGCTGACTGATAGCTCAATGGTTAGGGTGTCATCTAATAAAATCACAATCCGGGGTCCGCCGGCGGTTAAGCCTGGACCTCGGGTTTTACTCAAGGGTTGCAACCCCTTTAGTCAGCGCTGCCCCGATCAGGTGGGATTGTGACACTTCTACTTCCCTGGAAGTGAGTGTACCATGGCTTTCAGGTATCTACTTCCTTAATTTCCATCAAAGTAGAAACATGGGAAAGAAGGCAGTTGGGTGAATTCGCACCCCGGATTGTGCTTTTATTAGATGACACTTTAATCACTGAGCTATCCGTCAGCGCTGACACCTTAATCACCGAGCTATCAGTTAGCGCTGACACCTTAACCACTGAGCTATCAGTCAGCGCTGGCTGATAGCTCAGTGGTTAAGGCGTCAATCTAAGAAAACACAATCCGCACTCCGCCGGCTGTTACACCTGGACTTCGGAGTTTAACTCAAGGGTCGCGACCCCTTTAGTCAGTGCTGCCCCGGTTAGGTGGGATTATGGCGCTTCTTCTATCCTGGAAGCGTGTACCATGACGTTCAAGTATCTATTTCCGTAATTTCCATCAAAGTAGAAAAATGGGAGAGAAGGCAGTTGGAGGGATTCGAACCCCGGATTGTGTTTTATTATATTGACACCAAACCACTGAGCTATCAGTCAGCGCCGACTGATAGCTCAGTGGTTACGGAGGCATCTAATAAAATACGAAAACAAACCCGCGCACCATAACGGCTGCGGTAAAATGACGGCGAAAGCGAAATTGCGGCTAACGCCAATACCAACTGTAGCGCAGGAAAATACTTCGAGCGTTAAAACGACTGGCAACAACAGTCCATTCGAGTGTGTAAGTTAACCACCAGTTGAGTCGAAGAAAAAAACAAACCCGCACCATAACGGTTGCTGTAAAAAACTAACAAACACACAAACTCGAAGCCACCCTCAACATGCCAGCCCCTGGTATACTTCGTATACAACATCCTCATGGGGGAGGAGAAGCCGATCTTCACGAAAGGAGGCAACCTGGTAAAGTGGGAGCGCAACAACATCAACTTCCACTCCATGCTCTTCCCGGCTACAAGCGGGGGAGTCACCATCACAGTGGTGAAGCGCTTGCACGTCGGCAGTAGAGCGAGGGAAGGACTCGGAACGGATCAGGAGGATGCAAAATGCCGCTGCAGTGTCCGCGGCAAGCCGCGGGCAGCCGCGGACATCCGTGGCGTGTCCCGTGGCGAGTCGCGGTTTTCCGCGGCAAGCCCCGCGATGTGCTTGTTGAATACTCTCGAGCCCAGGTAAATATATCAGTCGTGGATGACCACGGACGAATAACACAAGCTCACACAAGAGCACACGCAAGATGTGTATTATTGTAGAGTACCCGGAAGGGCATTTCCACGGTGCCAATCCGGAGACCACGATTATTCCGCCGCATCATACATGCACGCCGACATACATATATATATATATATATATGCAACTCCCCAATGTACGTTGAAACTGCCGTGTCAATATCCGAGCATAATCAATAGCCCCTCTGATCGGAAATTGATAGAAATCAGCATCACAATATCCAATGAACTAACTAAAAATAACTCAACTACAACAGAGCCCCTCCCCTGTTGGACACATATCAAACCCTCACCGGAAAATCTGATCTACAACGGAGCCCCTCTCATGTTGGACATATATCAAACATTTCATCAGACAATCCCAACTACAACAGAGCCCCTCTCATGTTAGACACATATCAAACATTTCATCAGAAATCTCAACTACAACAGAGCCCCTCTCATGGACACATTTCAAACACTCATCAGAAAATCCCCCTTCCGAAGACATATCAAACATTCTGTATCAAATTCTACTGCCGAAAATACGAAGAAATATGCTATAACCAAATACCCCTGCTGAAGACACATATTCTACAAATATTCACCACCAAACTCCTCTGTCCAAGATATTCGTCACCAAAATCCCCTGCCGGTGACACATCAAGTATTCGTCACCAAACTTCTCTGCCGAAAACACATAAAATACTCACCAGAAAATTCCGGTGGTGGCAGAAATCCGATTTGCAGAGCGGCTTTGTCAGAACATCCGCGTGTTGCTCAACAGATGCTATATGAAAAATATCAAACTTTCCCCGCAACACAAGTTATCTCAGAAAATGGTGCCTCACGTCGATGTGTTTCGAGTTCGGGGTGCACACCGGATTTTTCGCTTAATCATCAACATACCAGCCCCCCCAGTCCCTAGAAAAAACTGCATCCAGCACACCACGGTTATTGATCGGTACAAGGTGATCCGGGTCCTCGAAGAACTCATCACACCTGCCCTTTCGTCCTGCCGCAAAAATATCATCAACATGAGCAACAAAAAAAACTTCGTCAAGCTTTGACTGAACGAAAACCTGTTCGGCGTCAAGGTGGCACATATCCAAATCCAGCTCGCAAGCAATAGCCCCCAATATACGAAAACATATCCTATCCCCTCCCGGGCCGCCATCAACGACGGCGGTCCATGCGACGGCAGCGGTGGCGACAGCTTTGGCGATGGCGACGACGGTAGCGGTGGCGATGGCTGCGGCGGTGACGACGACGGCAGCGGCGGTTGCGACGACGGCAGCTGCGGCGACCGCGGCGGCAGTGGCGGCGACGCTTCAAACCATACATCAGGACCTTCTGGGAGCTCCTGCACTCCCGGAGGCAGCGGGAGCGGCGGTGACGGCGGGGAGGCCCCCCCCGCCCCCCCCGTCGCTCCCACCCCCCCAAACCTTTCCACCCCTTCCAACCCCCTCGAACCCCCCGGTCCTCCCACCCCCCCCAGCCTCCACACCCCTCCCGCTCCTCTAACCTCCCTCGAACATCTCGGCCCGTCCACCCCGTCCC
>JAYJME010001334.1:0-16800 GCA_036873775.1 Costaria costata
CCAAGCTCCACGGGGAGGTCTACGATGAGACCAACGGTGAACCCCGTGGCGATGCCCGTGGCGATGCCCGTGGCGAGTCTTGTGGGGATGCCCGTGGCGATTCCTGTGGCGAGTCTCGTGGTTTGGACCGTGGCTAGGCCCGTGGCGATGCTCGTGGCGAGGCCCGTGGCGAAGCCCGTAATCGTTGCCCCTGTAATATATGGCTTATTCCGATCGAACTTGGTCCATCGTCCCACCCAAAGTGGGCCTATCCAATTGATAATAGGATCCCACACACCAAGTGAATGTTATAAACCGTGGAGCGCGTAGCGTGGAACCACCTTATACCTGTCCGGTGCGCGCAGCGCCTCTAGCCGTGGACCTCGCCGTGGGCCTCGCCGTGGGCGTACCCACGGGCCTCGCCGAGGACATGCCCACGGACATCGCCGTGGACGTCGCCGTGGAAGTCACCGTGGGCGTAACCGCGACATTCCATGGGCCTTGCCGTGGGCGTGGCCGTAGCATTCCGTCGTTGCCGCCGTTAAGTCAACCGTGGCATGCCGTCGTTGACAACGTGGCGAGTGCCGTGGATAATGTCGTCGTGATTGCCGTGGCATGCCGTCGACTTCCGTGGACGTTGCTATGGGGTGTTGTGGGCTGCCGGGGGTTTCGCCATGGAGCATGTTGCGCGGCCTGCCATGGACCTAGCCGTGGGAACTCGCCGTGGGCTTTGCCGTGGGTGTATCTGTGGCTGTCCGTGGCTATCCGTGGATACCCGTAGCAACCCGTTGATATCCGTGCCCATTGACGGCGGTTGCCACGGGTTGCCGCGGCTATCCACGGGTCGCCACGGGCGCAACCGCAGACAGCCGCTGCGGTGGCCGCGGCATTCCACGAAAAGGTCAAATAATGTACATCCCTCGAAAATAAGGCACTACCATTACCGTTGGATTGCCCTCTAGCCCAAATGTTGTTGGACTTGTGTGCGTCACGTTTGTATGTATTATGACAAGGTGCTCGTCGGGGCTCTACCTATGTGGGAATGATGCGAATGCAGGCTAGTATTCTTGTGGTTGTAACCCTCCTCCTTCCAACATATGTTTGTCTAAGGTCACAAACAACCTTCAGAGTTAACCGATGCCACCTTCAGGGTAATATATCGGCTTTCACAAATACTTCCTCGTAATACGTGGTTGTCCTTCATATCCCAGCAGCAGCTATTTGCACAACTATGGGGTATACAATGTCAGACAATGTCCATAAATGTGTTTCGCCTGCATAGTAGCACCCAACAAACGATTTTGTTGATGATTTGTTGCTTGTTTCGGTGACAGCTGAGGTGCTGTTTTCCAAACCTAAACGCGTACACTACTCGTAGGAAGTTCAACTGTGGGCCTTGTCTGTCGAGGTTCATCATTACCAGTTGCGATTGGGTCAAAGCAAGTGGTTACAGATATGCCAAAGAGACATGGTTTAGTTTAGGCTCACCTATCCTTTGTTCCTAGGTTCGACAGGAAGAAATTTACAAACGAAATGGAGTTGGCGCTGCTTGCACAGCCGACACGTTCTTGGCAACAACGCCGTGCAGAACTAAACATTGTACATGAATCAATGTATCGGTGACGTTTCTTCCCTCGCGCAGAACGGCACAGCTGAGAACGACGCTTTGTACAGCATGCTGGCAGAAGAAGACGGCTCTATTGTCCTTGCTGGGGTAACTGCGGGGGATTGGGGTAATCCGAGTGCGGGCTCAGGTGACTTCGCTGCGCTGAAGCTGGACGAAAATGGCACCGAGATCTGGCGTTGGCAGGTAGGTGACTCTCGGCTACCCTTACCCCCCGTGCTGTCTTTATGGGGCACCGGGGCGAGATCTGGGCGAGAGCCGCATTATAGTAGGGGCGGCACGTTTGAGCCCAACCTGTTTCATTCACGGGATCCTATTGACCCAGGAGCTACCCGATACATTTGGGTCCGATGTGCGTGTACAAACTTGTTCGTTAGACACCTAGCCTTTGGCGTTGTATGTCGGACGGATATCACTATACGTTGATTAAAGTCGGCTGTTGCATGAGGTGCAGAGATAAAACTAATGCGAACAGACTGAAGACAATCAAGTGCTATCCCTGGCGTAGCATGCGTCGGTAGCTGTGACATAATGCAAAGTAGTCAAGAACGCGACACCACCATCTCAAAACGGAATAAAACACACAGTATTGTGTTATAGTCACTCACTGTCCAATGTCACTTTGCGTTCGATTCGTGCACCTAGGATGGAACGCCTGAATACGATCTTGTTCGAGCCATCGCTTCGAGTGGGTCGAGTTCTCAGATTCTTGTGGCAGGGTTAACGGGCGGGTCGTGGGCACTCGATAACCTTGGGGGGTACGACTTCGCCGCAGTTTTGCTTGACACGAGCACCCCATCCAGCACTGCACCTACGATCGCCCCTACTGTTACTGAGACACAGGCCGCAGATCCCGAGGCTTCTCCGTCGCTTGCACCAACGCCGTATATAAGGACGGTAGAACCATCTGGTCCAGCAGGTGCCACGCAAACACCCACGCCCTTCACCGACACACCTTTATCGAGGCCAACATCGCCACCCACCCTTGCTGGCGACGGGGTGACCTCGAACATCACGACGACGGTGGTGGTGACGGTACTACTCTGCGGGGTGCTCTTGGTTGTAGTGCTGGGGGCAAAATGGGTTTACCGCAGGCGAGCACGGGGGCAGGAGGATAACACGGCAACATCCGCCGTCCAAGACAGAAGAATGGACGGCAACAACGATGATCACACAGTATCACATGTCGCCCCTGCTCCCGGTGACGTAGCATTGCCGTCCGCATGGAGCGGCGGCCCGGCGCAACACGACAACGGTCTTCCTTCGTCTCCTTTCCGGCAGAAAGGGACTTTAGTAGAGGATACCTCGTCGACTTCGGTCGGCACCATGCCTTATGCCCGAGGCGTTGGCGAGGGGGATGAAAGCGACGCGTCGAAACAACTCAGTGAGGACTGGCGCCAAGTTAGGGACGATATTGGTGGTGGAAGCAGTCGAGGGGGACACCGCGATACAGTGTTGTCGTCGACAAGGAACGGTCCAGGGCTTGCTCATGATGATCGTGGGGATGTCTTTGGCACCAGGCCGGAGTCAGGCGAAATAGGAACCCCCCCGGTCGGAGGTTATAAGAAGCCGGTGCGTGGTATCGGTGTCGCCCAGGCGGTGATAGGAGCGGCGCAGGAGTTGGCGCGGATGTCGCAGATTCCAGGTGTTCCCGAGGTGGCCGGGTTGGTTATCGTCCTTGCCAACCTGGTCAACGACAGTTCTGACATCGCTGGGGCGTCTGATCATATGGTAAAGCGGTGCCGCTCGGTTATGCATTTGCTTCATCGCGCAGCGATCGTTCTGGACGAGGTGAGTGGTAAAATAGATGTGTCAGGTTGCGTGTGTCGGGTGTCACTTGACACTATGACGAGCTCACAAACGGGTCGGCATGATCTGCTACATCTTGGGCCGAGTTGCAGGACAATGATCAGACCTCGCATTAAGAACCCTGACCTAATCGGTATCCTTATCAGTCAAGACCCTAGAAGCAAGAAAGGTTGGCCGGAGCTACGAAACGATTCGTGTACAACTCAATGTTTAGCAGTGCCGTGCTCATAGTGCCATACAACATTTTTGGGCGTCATACCGGTCACGATGGTTTCGGAAATCCTGAAAGATTGTTCATTTCGATCTAAGGTTTTAGAGCTCTAAGGTTACACACAGGCAGCACCCAATTTCGCATCGTTCAGCTGCGCTGTTGTCCAACGGGGGTTTTAGGACGTATTTCAACGTATCTCATTCCTGTAGAAAGTGAAAAAGGGACAGACACGTTTCAGGCCCGTTTGACAAGTAATACGTTGGAGCATACTTTCGTTTGGGTAACCTGCGCGGCCTGGTTGGCGCGACATCTGGTTCATGGTCATGTTTGCACTGTTCGGAACGGAATCCCAAGCGTGTTTCCCTCGCTAAACAATGTACCAGGTATACAACAAGGATAGCGTTAAACCAACCACTCTACACGGTATACGTTGAACGTTCGAGTATTGTGGCGGTATTGGTATTGTCCGGCAAACTATTTAGGATCGTAGTCATCTCCGCTGTAAAACCCCAGGCCACACATACAGGTCAGAAAACTGGCCCAAGGTGGTCAGTAGACGAGTGTTACCACCTGTACGTTTACTACTGTCCATTAGAGAGAGGTAACTAAGGCAAGGCTGCCCCGTACTCGCAGTAAGCCGTGTCTGTTAGATGTATTAGATGTATTAGGTGTAATAGCAAAAACGAAATCCCACCGCATAAACAAAGCCACACAGCAGCACTACCGCACCACAACCAGAGAAATCCAGCGACCGCGTCCAGCTCGATACGGCTTGCGGCGAACATGCCCCCACCGTTAGCCCCAGCCCGACGGTTCTTTTACATGCCAGGTTTGTGTAAATCGGTCAGGTGCAGCTCTCGCAATCAAGCGCAATGCAAATTACGATTGTTACAAACAGACGAAACGCACCAGACGTACAGACCTTTATGTTTACTGATACTTGTACGCTCTCCCCAATGAAGAGTTGTTTTGTCCATCACGAAAAACACGGCCTCATCATGACCCTCTTCACCTCGAGAGCTCTATATCCCACCAACAAATTGTCCTCGCGAAAATACTAAGGCGTGAGCCCAGTATCACTCACAGGGCCTCCGTATTTCAGGAAAGCTATCGTAAAAAAAAACGAACGGGATTCGAACGGTAGAGGATAGTTCCTCAATTGAAGAACCTCTTCAATGGCATACAGTGTTGCCCATAATGTTTTACCCCTATCACAGCAAGCGCCAGCTGATGACGCCGCTATTGTTGCGGTATCTTGTCAACCTTCTTCACCATAAAGTTATCATTGGCCTTCAACGTCGCCCCCCCTACGCGGGTTCTTTCGCTACTGCCTGCTACCTGACATATACTCGATAGGTCGACAACATGAACGAACCAGCACATCGCGTGCTGATCGAGGACGTGCGAGACGCTGTCGCTGATCTAGCGGAGATCATCAAAACGTACCGGAGCAAGGGAAGAATGTCCCAGATCATGATGTCGACTTTGTTCAAGCGGCGCCAGGAGGAGGCGGAAACGGTCATTGAAGCAGCTATTGGCCGTTTACACGTGAGCGTTCGTGTGACCCCACATCATACATAGGCTTCGATTGCTCGGACGTCAACGTCTGTGTCAGGGTGTGTCTTCACAGAATCGTAATCGTAAATCGTAAATTGAAACGATAAAAAACAGGTCGCTGATTGGTCCCTGGGGCAAACGTGTTCCTGTTCGTTTCATAGATTCCGAGAAAAACCGATTTACAACCCATTCACAAAAACATAGTCTCCCGCCCTGAAAATAGAAAAGATAATTTAAAACACGAACAGCAACAATCCAGGGTGTCCTACTGGTCAGCGATTGTGTACGCAGCCACGTCAACATACCCCATCAGGACTGGTGCACACAGCACACAACCCACATCTAACACGGCAGCACAGCCGCACAGATCCCCGGTACATAGCCAGCAGTCGAACCACAAGAACAACTCAGACGTTCCCGGGCTTTTGTTTCCCGAGTTTCGAGCCAAAGCGAGGATAATTCGACGATACGTGGGCATGATGCCCTCGAGAATGAGGTTGGAAGTTAATTATCAGTATCATTTGAAGTTGGCCCCCGGGACGTGAACCTTGGACACGCCCAACGACCTCCCGGGGTCGAGTTGTCGTGTCTGCGTCCTGCGTCGGCTCATCTGCGCTGCCAAGAGCTAGATTGTGGGCATGTGTACACAGCTATGAACGGCCCTTTGTTTTTCGGCTCCGTTTCTCTCGGCAGGTTTCGAGTCTGTTTGGACCCGTCCGCTAAAATGCCGTCGAAATCGAATCGTTTCGATGTACGATAAACGATTACGATTATCATAAGACACGATTAGGATAAGACGTTCAGAGGCTCCTCATTTGAGGCAGCCTTTTTTGTAAAAACCGGAAATACTACCCACCCAACAATCGCATGGCCTCGATATTTACCCAAGAACGTTGAAAAATCCCACGCACATCCCAGCGATATCGAGCAGTTGTTCACGCGGGGAGCCCCGCTAATCAGGAATAGATTTGCCAAACGTTCTACCTCTAACGTGGAGGATGGTTTGGTTTGCCCGCGTAGACGTGTCGTTTTGCCAATGGAGAGGCTGATGAACCCTTTCCCAGCTCCGGAAACATATACTCGGGTGATTGCATGGTGTGGGGGGGTCGGGCAATGGACCAATGCAAGATTATGCTGCCGTCATGGTTTGGTCGTAAGTTACCTTAACCATAGCAGTGGGGCGTACGGCTGTGGTATCACACTGATTTTGCACGCCAGATGTGGTTACCAAACGAAAAAATAGTCAACCTGACTTGTTCGTAGTACATGATTGCCAACTTGCTTAAGAGAGAACGTTTTCGCATTACGTGGGCGCCTTCAGTTCGGCTTGCACATACAGGTCGGGCACAAATTGAACAAGCTCGGGGAAGACTTAAGGGGCGGTGCGCATCTCAAGCAACAAGGATCCGAGGTACGATTGCTAGTCGCTCCGGCATTCAGCCTCGAAATCATGAGTGGAGGCATTTACTCATCTGAGGGACCTGGCTAAACCAGATGCTTGAGTGCTATACTTCCTTCGTTTTTCGTACATATACACGAGCCACCACTAACAGTGAGCTATGACATTAGCTACGGTGAGAGTTTCCATGGGGAATACATATCTCACGTGCCAAGCCCAGTTGTGGTGTCACACACTTACTCCGCGTTGTTCCACCTCGTCGATTTGCTTCATGAAGCCGGAGCGACCGGAAACTGATTCGTCCGCAGCCACGGAGTTGGCGGACCGCCGGGTGCGGCGTCAGCGTAACCTGGACGTAGTTGAAATTTCCGAGAACGACGTGACGGTAACAGACGAGCTTCTTGGAAAGGGCGGGTTCGGCACGGTCTACATCGCGGACTACAACGGCCGGAACGCGGCCGCCAAGGTGAGCAGCTCTTGAACCCCCGTCGAGTCGTGCTACAAAAGGCTGTACTCGACAACATATGTTCGATTTCGGCCGGTCAGGGCCATTCGGCCGAGTGACTACCCTGTACGTTTGAAATCTTAAGTTTTTTGTTTTCTTTTCTGTTTCGCGATATGCATCCGCATGGGATTGTTTTTTACGCTACGTTAACTGAAGAGTGTACTTTTAATTCCGAGCCGATAGGGCGTGGAATAGGGGTAGCCTAGCGTCCACCGCGGTCAAGGCAGTCGACCGGAGGTTGTAGTTTACCGGTTTCGTGGGAATTGGGTATGGTATGCAAGATACTGCAGCCGGTGATACGATTCGGCGCTGGGAAGTCTCGTAGGTGTCAGGGCGTTTAACGCTCGGATTATTTGGCTGTTGCTTCCGTAAGAACACGACAGATACATGACGTGTTGAAACCCAGTAGTTCTGGCATCGTCCGTTTCGTACCCGTCAACCTCTTAGGTTGTGCAGGTTGAGCACGGTCTAGGGCGACTCAATGGTCAAAACGAAGAGATGGAGCACGGTATCAAGAATCATGAACAAACGAGGGACCCTGCACTCAGCCGACGTAAAGACTTTTGGAGGGAGTTGCAGGCAATGATCCGACTGAGGAGCCCTCACACGGTGAACGTTTACGGAGCCATCACGTCCCGCGAAGACCGCCTTGTCCTCGTCATGGAGCTGCTCCCGGGTGGGGACTTGCGTGCTTTGTTGAAGAACGCTGCGGAGCCGCTTGCCGAAGAACACGCACGCCGCATCATCAGGGATATCTGTGCCGGAATGGCATTTCTGCATCAGAAGGAAACAATCCATGGGGATCTGAAATCACCTAACGTGTTGTTCGACGGAACTGGTAGAGCAAAGGTGAACATTAATCTGCACAACATTGCTTTGCTGAGGGGTAGAACTCTAGTGTTCTGACGCCCAGTCCCCCAATACGCGAGAGTGTTTAACAGATAATCCATGAACCATTCCCTCAACTATTGATTCCCCCGTTTCCACGAGTTGTTTAGGCCACCGCTCTTGAGACAAACCAGCTTCGTTTAACACGTGCGGATAACGCGAAGCTCTACTATTGTTGTGGGGATCTTATCGGCTGCCCTTGCTGCCGACTTACAGATTGCAGATTTTGGGACATCCAAGTGGCCGCAGCTAACGGACTCCACGGGACTAGCAACCTACACAACCCGTGCAAATCAAAGTACACACCTCAGCTTCGCTTGGGCTGCTCCTGAGGTGAAATTCACACATCTATCGCGAAGTAGATATCTGAACGTGTGCATAAAACTCGCTTACGAGGCCGCTAAAATGAGAGAAACCGCTTCAGCCCCCCTCGAATTTGTTGTGTCATATTGTGGCCTGCAAGGTACTTCCTATGGTGTACATTGCTGGTTCAATAACCACTGTTGTTGCGCACAGTCGTGTTTTCTTGAACACCATGGATTGTGTTCGAGTAAATTGTTAACGAATAACTCATTCCGCTCCCGCGGGGAGTATGTCCTCTTGTTGTATGAGAGATATCGATTCGGGTCACGTTATTGGTGGTCACCTGTCCTGTCTGCCGTGCATGATTCCGGCACTATGTTCAACGCATTATACGAATACCTGACAATTGGTCGCCATGTTTATTATTTGTGTGGTCTGCTCGTTCAACGTTTCGGCCCGCTCTTCCGTATATGAATTTTCAATTTTCGGGCTGTTTAGGTTCTTGCAGCGCAAGGTACTTCCTACGCAAGCGACGTTTACAGCATTGGAGTGGTGTTTTGGGAAGTTCTTTCCAGGAAACTTCCATGGGCGGACGAAGCGTGTCCAAGAGACATTTACGTGAGAGTGGTGTTCAAAGAACACCGCCCGAAAATTCCTACGGACTCTCCCGTCGACTTGGAAAGCGTCATCAAAGCCTGCTGGGCCAGCGTGCCAACGGAACGCCCAACGCTCAACGATATAATGAAATTGCAAAACTGGGAGTAGGGTTACTTTATACCGCTGGCCATTCAAGGGTGGAAAGGTCGTATGGACCTAGGCGTACCATACCATGGTATCAGTATATTTCTCAAGTGAGGAAAATACTGAATACCGAGACGATGAGCAAGCTTGGCTTGGCTGGCACGGGTCATAAGCAATGTAAGAGGTCAGTAGGTTAGCCATATGTTTTCATGATTGTGCAAGAATCCAAACCGGCGTCGGTAGTGACGGCACCATACGCAGACGGTGGACACATATATTCCTAGCTTGCATGGCAGACAGGGCATGTTACTCACCACTTGAGGTGACGGCAAACCTATCATAGCGCATGCGCGGTGATCATATGTTTAGACAAAGGCATTTGCGACTTGAGGAGATACCCGACACAGTTCGCATTATGTACGAGGCATCAAATATATAATACTTGGCATTCCGAAGTGTATGCGATATTGGCGGCGGAAAACTCCCGGGAGAGCATCAGTGACTGCGGGGTGGGAAATGAAAGCAAACCACGTTGACGTGCAATGAATAGGTTTCCGAACAACGGAACGGACATGTATGTGTTAATTTAGCACACGTTTCCAGTCTTATTTTGAGTTTGGACATTAGAGCGGACCAACACGTGCGTGAATCTCATGTTGTTGGTAGTGCCGCGCGTCCAGCCGAGTGGAGACTGGTTCAGAGGGTGACGGTACTCCGAGAATTAGATCGTCAGAAAAAAACAATTGCGCGTGGAAAACATGTGGAAGTGAGGCGTTTGCTCAAGATATTTTTGAATATTCGGTGTTGCGAGGGCATAGGACAAAATACAACAGCTGGCCCTTTTCTCCCCAGAACCTTGGTACGATAGGGGGGTAACGTTCGAGTCATTTTTTCTGCCAGTCAGAGCCACTCGGAGAATTGTTTTAAGTTTCCATGCATTTTGTTTTCGAGGTATGCACCTGTGTGATTTGTTCGCATCATAGTCTGACGTACCAGTACCCTGTCATGACGCCTTGTGTATTTTGCGTGAGAATCCCGCTACGGTCGAGCGGTCGTATTTAGGTCCTCGTTCTTCAGCCGCTCACGGCCCCACAGCAGAGTGACCACCCTGTTTCGTTGCGATATTAAGCGGTTATGGTCTGCCTTTTGGTCTCGCGATATGCACACCCATGGGACTCGGCTCTACACTTCTCCAACAAAATAGCAGGATGGTTTTGTTTGAGTAAGGCACAGCGCCACTGGTCGACTCGTTCGAGTGGCCAAACCGCTGTAGTGAATATTGATATAACATACCCCCCAGCGTAGCGTCAGTCGTGACCAAGGGTTTTCCGAGTAGGAGCATGGATGGGGCGCCAGATTGATCCGTACGAGAGAGGACGGAATGCTCACTCACTCAGTTCGATAATAATATTATTGATACCCCTGATATTGTTTTTTTCTCCACCGCCTCATACGGTGTCGTGGGTCTCCACCGGGCGCTCCTCATGAGCGAGGCAAAGCGCCAAGCACCCGTGCACATGAGTTATCTACCATGCTGGCATATATCGTTCAAGATACATGTTAAGGGTGCAAGGTGTGCATGATGATTGTGTAACCGTCATGGGGATACATAGAGAGAACGGGCATATTTGCCCGGGGGAGACTTCATATGAACCTCGGCGGCGGCCAACAACGCTGCGGCAGAGGTCGCAGCAGCTGCGAATAGCACAGGAGCGCTGAGCCAGCCCACGCCAGGGGGTAGTGGGCTGGGACAGGACAAAATCGCTGCCCGTCTACGCTCCAACATTCTAGAGATGGAGGTTCGGATGGAACGGGAGGACGAGATCGATCGCCTTCGCAAGGAAAATATGGCGGTGCAGATTCAGGTGCAGCCCAAGTTACTACAACAGCAGCTATTGCAGAAGAAGCAACAGTGGCTCGACCAGCAGCTACTTCACGTGCAGCTACAGCAACGGCAGCGCTCCCATGTTTTATCTGGTTAGCCGCCTGCAGCCATCGCGGTACACCGTGAGAATCCTTCTTCCGCATGCGGGTCGGAGACAACACGTGGAAACGAAACGAAGCTCGAGGAGAGCAACCCAGTCGCAGGAGGGACTGCAAGACCGACGCCGGTATGAGTGCTGGCCCCAGGGGGGGACAGAGTAGCATGCACGGGGTGCGATGTCACACCAACGCCGGAGCAGGGGGTCCTGCTCCAGAAACCTTAAAAATGGGAAGGGGTGGCGACCCAACTTAATATTCTCGCGAGCCTGGAGATAGTCAGCAGGTCGATGCAGAGGCAGTCGACCGACGAGACAGAACAGCGTGCTCCTCCATGCTCGCCAATCATCGCGACCGTTGGAGGGAATTCCTCACGAGCGAAAGAGAGCGCACCAGAGGGTGCGCCTGGACAGGAGCGCCTGCTTGACCGGTAGGAGTCGCTGCCAAGGAGAACAGGCGAGACAACACGAGGGGTTGGACACGATACGCACCGGCGCAAGCACGGCATCGCTGTTGTGCTTACACACCAGGAGGAGCCTCAGGCAGTATGGAGGACGTTTGGGTTTTCGGCGGAAAATATCGAGGAGGAACCGAGGACTACCGCAGTGATGGAGGGGTGTTCGGAGCCGAGGACGGCCAAGGGAAAGAGGAAAGCAAGGAGGGAGAGGGGCGAGGAGGAAGGACCCCGCGTGGCTGGCCGGGGATCCGTGCGGAGGATGCTCTGGAAGACAAGGTCAAAGCCAGCTCGAATCAGGCCCAAACCGATCGAGAGCTGGAAGCAAACCGCCGTTTTGTTTTGTTTTGGACGACTTGTTATTCTGGTGATGATGACCTATGGTATGATACGTGGTTGGCATTTTTTGTATTTTATGGTTGGGAATTGAAGTAGGTTTGGGGAACCCGTACTTACTGACAGGCTAGTACGGCCGTGAATGAGTGTCCTTGACTGGTATCCCCCTCCCATTGCTATTAGAGGTTGACCTGTCCTTGAGTAGAGTTGAGGTTGGTATGGTGTGCGGTGAGCGTCAGTTAGCTTTTGCTACTACTGTGCCCAGAGTGGTGTATGTGTTGGAATTGTGTACCAGATTTGGTTGGCACAGGAGTATTGTTAATTAACTAGAAAATAAAGTGGGTGGGGTCCGGGGTGACCCGCAAGGTAGGAAAGTCTTATTTTTATTATGCAGTTGGTGGCAGCAGCAGTAGCAGCAGTCGAACCCGCCTTTAAGGGGGTGCGCGCAGCAGCCACAGCAGCAATTGAGCGCGCCTTTTGTCGAGAAGAGCGGGGGGATGGGGCGGGAGAGGGTTGGAAGGCTGGACAAGCACAGGGAACGACCCTAATCCTGTACTGCTTATTTTTGTGGAAACATAGAATATGAATCAGGATTTACTATTTTGGGACGCCAGGTGCTTGAATCACCACGGTATGATGGACGATGCTATGTTTCCCGCCTACCGAGCAGAGAGGAGGGGGGTATTGAAGATCCTCTCGTACTTCGTATCGAGATGTCTGCGTGACGGCAGGCGGTGGTGATTTATGGGCGATGCTTTGTTTTAGGTTTTGGAAGACTTCCTCATGATGTTTTATAACCCCCCGAACCCCTCTCCCCCTTGGCGACTGGCATGCGTTCAACCGAGCACACGTAGTGAGGCTTGAGAGCTATGCTCTACTTATACGCGTACTCGGTCGGTGGCCCTTTATGGAAGCTGTTTAGAAGCTAGAAGCATGCAAATCATAGGCCGGGAGACATGGCAGCATAAACAGCAGTCTGCATGGTTTGAATAATGGACTGAGACTTAGATTGCAATGATATATGATAATTGTATCATACGGGTAGCGTGTTAAACGGGGAGCACTTGAGAATGGTGAAGAAAACCATAGGAAACTGACTTGAATGTTCAACTGTGGTTGCATTTACAGCAATGATGAGATGACACTATACCTATTCTGAAACAAGCATAAAGTAGGTGGTACCTCTGACTAAGCTGTTTGGTATTATTCTAGGCTGACTTTGAAAATGAGTTTGGTCCTTGTTTTTTATATAGAGTGGAGACTCTGTGTAGACTTTGTCTCTGGTTTTGAGGTCGAAATCTGAGACTCCGTTTTGAGTTTGAAATATAGAGTTGACATTCCGTGTTTTGGTCCTTATATTTATATGACAATAGTCGTATAATACCCAGTATGCCTTCGAGGGCTTGAAGATCCGGACCGGTATGCCCTAGCATGGCTGTAACACCCGACGGTAGATGTACGTACGGGGGGATGAGAAATGCTGTTTTTGGGTTTTGAAGTTAGATTTGAGACCCGGATTTTTCTTGTGATTGCTCAGTTATGACATGAATGATACCAGGTACGCCTCTTCAGGTTTTCACATCCGGACCGGTATGCCTTAGCATGGCTGTAACACCCGATGATAGATTACCGTACAAGAGGATGCGAGATTGAATTTTGAGATGCGAATCGGAGAATTACTGCGGTTTTCGAGATTCGAGGTTGAGTGTTGAGATTCTGGTTTCCTACTTGTTTCGGCCCTATTTCACTCAGCGAATAACGGATTGATTACCGGGCAGATGCCCCTAGTTACGGCGACTGAGCGTTGATAATCGGGCTGCTGTCACAGTTAATTATTAGTTTGGAAACTTGAATTTTCTATTTGAGATTGGTTGCATGGTTTGTTGGGTACGACAACTTGGTGTTAAGGTTTGGCGGTCTTGACTTTGCATCATACTATGGGCAATGCTGTATTATCTCGTGCACCTGGTAGGGAGGCTGTTAAGGGTACGACGTGTACATGATTACTGTGTAACTGTTATGGGGATACGCAGAGAGGACGCGTGCTACGATAGAGTTAGCACTTTTTGGCTTTTTTTGTTTCTGAAGGACGGACTCCTTAACCCAAATTGTCAGGGTGTCCTTATTATTTTGTAATATGATTGTTTTCTATACCTAGGTCATGGGTGTTTTAATCGGGTTTCATTTTTGGTTGACTTAAAACCAGTATGTGGGTGGATTTCAGAGCTCCGAAAATGAGGAGCCTCAGAAAAAAACAGTGCACCTCTATCGTAGCCGCCCCAGAGAACAGGCATGATTACCCGGGGGACATTTCATTAGGACCTCGGGCCATGCACGATAATTCACTTCATGTTGGTACTTTGTCTTCTATATATCTACTCCGTGTCTATATATACCGCTCGCGTCCCGTCTCCATCAGCGCCCATCCGTGAACGTATCCCGACACAGCCCACGATCAGTGGTATAGGAGAAACTATATTGTGCTGAGGGTGAGGGCAAGGATAGACAACGCAAGTGGTGTGGGGAGAGCCATGGAGGAATGTCCACCGAGATGGGACTTCCCCAACTGGAAATGTTGTCCGACCATGGCTAAAATTAAGTAACCGTCTTTCACGTCCCCTCTCAGCATGCCGCTAACGACTTGCAGACCGTCAACCAACGTCTCATCAAGCCTTGTTAGCGTTGAGCAACACGCAGGACCCCTCTTACACACCACAGCGGGGCTTCGGGGAGGGCGGAGGGGCTCGTGAGGATCTATGTGCCGCGCGGGGCGTGTGTTGGTCGCAGTCGTGGGGGTGTGCGTTTCAACTTCGAAAATTGATCGTTGAGGTTTGTCTAATCTCGAATCGTGGATGTACCCTCTTTTCCACTGCGTTTCCATGCAGGGCTTCGGGGGCTTGCACCAGGTTGTTCTCCACAGCACCCCAACAGAGTAGGACTGCTGCTGCTAGATCAGTGCCACTGGTGCTGCTGAAGCTTTACTTTGAGTGGCAGCACTGTAGTGTTATGGTTGCAAAGGCCCGCTAACTAGTGCACCGTGACACGCACATGTATGCATCTGCAATACAATAACCTCCAACGCAGTAGGTTTGGGCGCACCTGGAAGGGGATTTGGCACAGTAGATACATTTTAGTTTCTGCTTTCGGCTATGGTTATTACTGGTACATATCCGCCACCGCGCCCACACATGACGCGTGTGTTTGGTAGGGATGCACTTAATATTAGCTGAGACTCCTCTCTGAAGGGGCTCTATACTTTTACCAAAACTGTGAAAGCTTAACCCGACAAAACACACCCATTGCCTAGGATAGAAACCGAAACATGGTACACGGCGAACGGAATTCCAACGACTATCTTGGGTACTTCCTCGGTTGAGGAGTCCCATCAATCATAAATATATTGGCCAGCACGTGCTACCCCTGTCGTAGGTTGCTACTAGAGTGTAGTACCAGGTATTGTGCTTGGGGGGTGCACTCAACTCGTGCATGGCCGTAGTTGTATCACCATAGACCCTCGCATCCCTACTATACCGGGACGGAGCACGTCGAGTTAGCATCAACCAGGCAGACATTGCTTGCACCAAGCGCGAAGCGCCGTGAGGTGTCCGGCGAGTCGCATGGAGGGTGAACTGCATCATTCGAAGAACCGCTCGTAAGCCGGACTTCGGCACCTTGTGCCTACTTGCTTGCTTTTGGATGGTCGCCAACCAATATGTGACGTTGGTTTCTGGTGTGGCTACTCCAGAGGCAGCAATGGGTAATAATATGTAACTGCCTCGTGGGTGCCTTACCATATTCACACTACGTGATGCGATCATTCACCTTGTACGGAGTTAGGGTTCTCCACCCCGCACAATATGATCTAACTCGACAACCATCATGGTGATCGCCCAAACAAACATTCTAACAAACAAATAAATAAACAACCAACCAACCAAACAAACAAACAAGCAAAAACGGTACCCTTGTTGTCTAGCTCACGCAGGGATTGGCATATTTCACAGCGTCGTTGCGAACCAACGCCAACCCCAATAAGGTATTGTACATGGGGGTGTATTTCACCAATCACAGACAGTGGGTTTTGCTACAGTAATATTCGGATTTCCAACACAAATGGACATGGCGCTATGTTGTGCATTGATGTAGTACAAGTCTTTGTGGTTGGAGAACGTGAAAAAGACATAATCCCGCTCCAGATATATGGGCGTGTCGTAGGTCGCAGGCAATACCGTAAGAGAGGAGCGCGAGAAAACAGACAGCATCTAAGAATCACCCTCAATATCCACGGAATGGCTGTCTCGCGATCAAAATCCGAAGAGGGAGCTGTCTCGGAGAGACCTGTCATGCTAGGGAAAACCCGCAGCAGCACGTCTAAGTTTAAGATCAAGTACGAAGGCCAAGTGTGGTCGCCGCGGAGGGGCGGAATTGTGCCTGCGAAAAACGACGGCATTCGGCGCAGACGGGGTAATACAACTCGTTGGCGTAAGGTGACTAGCGCACATGGAGGATCGTGGATGCAGGGTGAGCGTGCATGGGAGCCAGGCTGGCGGACAGGACTTGACAAATCGGGGGGTTGGCCGAACCATTACCACCATGGTATCTCTCCTCTGGTACCCCGGTCTTCCTTGAACGATCCCCTCGTGCGCGAAGAGATTCATCACACCTTCAGCCCAATGGCACACCCGCTCGGCACTGCCTCACCCCTTAACTCTACCCATCACAGTGAAGAGCCCCTCAGACGCAGTGACTATACGCGCGGCGAGCACTTCCTCCGTAGCTTGCCTCCACGTAACCCGTGCGAAAATGGTGTTTCGTTTCTGTTGATGTATTAACTTGCTGTCGAAAAAATGTAAATATTATAGGGTTTCCCCTATAAAAAAAATATTTTCCCCAAAAATTGTCAGTAAGAATTAAACCGCAGATTTGCTGGAAATAACACACCCCGCCTTGGGCTGTTGGCAAAAGCCAACATCCCGCTTTCGGACTATTGACCAAAAAAGTCAAACCGGCACCT
>JAYJME010001335.1:0-16798 GCA_036873775.1 Costaria costata
CCCCCCCCCCCCCCCGGGAGTCGTGCTCTCTACTTATTCGTCGTTTGGGAGTTACGCAGCCCCTCCTGTTGGTGCCACCTCAGCTCGCACGAAGCGAGCTTGCTTCCCCGAGCGCGGAGTGGGCGCTTTGAAACGGTGGGTGGGACCGCGATCTGGACGTTCTAGGTCCTGGTCTGGCACTACGGTTGCGGCGCGCTCAAAGCTCACACGCATGTGTGCACGTGACGTCCTTGTTGTGTCTCATTTTCTTCCCTTGGTCGTGTCTACTCCGTCTTGGCCACTGGACGCAGATCCTGAAGTTTCTCATCCGAGCGGGGTCGAAGCTAGACCACAAAGACCACGACGGGTACGCGCCCATCCACTACGCCGCGGACGCTGGCAATCTCCCTATATTGCGCGAGCTCGTGGACGCAGGCTCGAGTCATACCTGGCTTAGCAACACGCCTCAGACGCCGCTCGCCGTCGCGTGCTTGACGGGCGACCCAGGATGCGTCAAGTATCTCCTCGACACGTGCAAGTCGGATCCGGGCGCACCAGACGACGTGGGGTACACCCCCCTCGCGATTGCCGCTCAGCACGGGCACTTCGAGGCGGTGGAGATGCTGTTGAAGTTCGGCGTCAGCCAACTCGGACGCAACGCTTACCGAGACGCGCTCAGCGGCGTGGCCATGGCTGGGAACGTCAGGATGATCCGGTTGTTGATCCGCGCGGAGGGTGGCGTTCACGTCAAGGGTGCCAAAACAAGCGCAAATATGACCGCGTTGCACTACACCGCGGGCTACTGCCATCCGCTCGCCACGTCCTTACTGCTCGAGGCGGGCGCGGACGAAAACGCCGCCGATATCAAGGATGAAACGCCCGTGGACGTTGTCAACACCATGAGGAGTTTGTACGTGCAACACGGGTTGGGGGAGCGGCGGGTGAGGCGCATGCTGGCGCAAGGTCCGGCGTACCGCGCGCGGTCTTGGAAGTGGCCGAATACACCGGCTTCGTCCTCAATCTTGCTCACGGCAGAGTCGGCAAAGGACGAGACAGAATCGACAGAGAACGCGGCGGAACCGAGGATGCGGGATGCAGGAGCAGGAGCGGCGGAGGGTGCGACGGAGCCGGCGGAGATGACCACCGAGGACTTCGATCTCGCTTTCGAGACCGCGATGGCGATTTCGACGGAATCTGCGGGCGGGGGGAAGGTCGACCTGACGGTATACCGTCGACCAGCCATCAGCTCCGACGGATCGGTAGCGGACCGTAACTCGGTGGTGGTGGCGAGCCAGCTCAGGTATGTCATTGATGCGCGTCGCCTTTAGTCGAAGCCGGGGAAGTGTTTGTTCTGTTGAGCGCGGTGGTGCGAATAACGGTGGCAACGCGAGAAGCCTGCGAAAGCTCAAAACATTCGAGTGCTCGTCGCAAGCTTGCTCTCACCCGTACGGGGTAGATAATACGCTCGAAGTGTCTACAGACATAACCCTCTTGCTTCGCGGCAAAAGGCACTCTCCTTGCGCTTTTATTCCCCCACCCAGGCGCTATTAGGACAGAACATAATGTATAGCATTGGTGCCGAAGTGTTCAAACGGTTGGTCCGCGAGGACTTGACACTTTTTTTTCTCTGTTGACCCTACGTCTCAATCGATCTAGCCCGCAGGTGACTGAAGTGTTTTCACCTCTCGGCTTATAAGGACTGATCGTAAGATTATGTGTCAAGCATCGCGCTGCTTCGGAAGCGCATGCTATGCGTAGGCAGGCAGGGAGGAATTGGTTGATATACGATGTGTCGGGCATCACAAGGCGGTGTCGACAAAATCACAACCCTGCCGATGTATACCTTGGGTGCGCAGGGGTTAGGGTTGTTGTGGTGTACTCATTCAATGAACGCGGTTTTACACGAATGTCGACCCTCCAACAAAAGAGCGAGCAAACAACCCGAAGCACGCACGTCACGACGTCGACCCAGGTTGCGCCCGCTTTTTTGCCCTCGGCGCTGCCCACAGGTAGGCATACGTAAACCGCGTGATACCCGAGAGTCCGGCGTGTCCGGGGCGTTCTTCCTCGCATACCACCCGACTGGCTCGTCGGTGCAACATAAAACATCCGTGTTCCTTCCTCTATCCTCCTCGTCCTTCGGCAGGTACTCCGAAAAGAAATGACGGTGGCGGGAGAGCGACACAACAGGACGCTGCCCGCCTGGTGGGCATGAAACCACGTATCAAACGCACGTGCTGCGTGAGCGTGGCCAGGCCGATGACGGGTGTATCCGCAGTGGCGGTGGTGGCCTCTGCTGGCTCCTGAAGGGCTACTTCTCGGCAGCGTGGTGCACGCCGCGTGGTTCTGTAAGTAATAGGGGATATACATAGAGGCAAGAATTTTTGCCACAGGGACAACGGCAGAGGTCGCAAAAATACGCTCTTCTCAATCGTCCGGATGTACGCCGTCGCCGTGGCGGCGACCTGGCTCGGCGAGTTTGTCGTGAGAGGCGTGTAATGTTCTTCTCCGCGCCCTGTGAGACGTAACAGAGTTGTTTGTCGGCGTTTGTTGGCAGCAGTCGTCGTCGGCGTTGTCATGCGCTCGTTCTTCTTGAGTGTTGAAGGCGTGCATGCTTGTTTCCGTGTGTGCAGGCTTTTGTTTTGGCCTCGGGGTGGCGGGCTGGATTGTGCCGTTCGGGTCGAGACGACACGGTCTAAGTTAGGCTATCGCCTCGGGGCAGAATGCTGTCGGTAGTTTTGCTGAATATGTATGATACCACATGAGGTTATCTGCTGAAGGGTGCTGTCTGGCAAAATCACAGCGATTCTGCCTGTACCTTGGTTTTGCCCTGACCTTGGCTCAGGCGCTGCTCGGCGCAAGATAACGCGCTGTCTCAAGAGTACCTAGTATTTTTTTGTGTCATAAGGTCGTTATTAACTAGACTTTTTTCTTATTCCGCGGAAATTTCCCAGTTCGAAGTTGTTGTTTTTTCGCATTTCTGGGCCATATTTCCGACTTGGAAAAAGACGGAAAAAAATAGTTCCCAGATCGCAGAAAAACGTTGCGTCGTCGCACAAGATCGGGCAGGCGCACGGTGTGAGTCGTCGTACCGCCCCTCGCCACTGTATAGGATAGACCCGGACCATCCCCAGGGTCATTCCCAGGCCACGGCTGGTTGCAGAAAGCGCCGTGGATGACGAGAGCTCTATTCGTGCAGTCGGCCGAGCCGACTCACGGACGTAGCCGAGATCAACACGAAATCGACAGCTATATTCTTGCCGTGAAGGGCTTTGTCGCGCCAGAAGCTGTTCGTAGCTACGCTCGCGAGGTGTGGTCGCATCCCTAGGAGCCAGGGCACCTCCAGCGGCAAGATTGGGCAGATGATCTTCGCGCGCGCGGCTGATTTTGACGATACGATCGGATGGACGAGCGTTGTACCTCTTGAAACACGATAAGAGGCCCTACCGCAATGTTTTCGCGTTTCTGGGAAAATTCCGCAGTCTTCGAAAAAAAGATACCCGGTTAATAACGGCCCTCAGCGTTACTGGCTTTCTATTTTGGCGCTTATTTGTTGGCGATGCCGAGTTTGTTCCGTTGAGGTCGCGGTTCGGACTGCTTTTCTCCAGGCCCACCTTTTTTACCATATTTATACGTATGATACCTCATACGTGGAAGATTTTAGTTAGGCTGCGTTTGAGTTCCTCCCATTCCGCGATTATTTTTTGTATAGGTTTAAGAGTCGGCTTATTCTAGGTTTGGCTAAAAAAATGTTTTTTTTTCCCCTTTCGGCCCTTGTGAAACCGTCTAGCCATCAGTCGAACGCTCAACCTCGTATGTAGACCATGTAATATGAGGGAACGTTGCTAGGTCGATATTTTGGAGAAGGTGTAAATTACCTGTGGCTCGAGTTGGCGGCATCAACAGAGGGCATCAAAAATGCCCCAACGGGAAACGCATAAAATATGGCTGTTCGGACATGAGCCGGGGTAACGGATGGGTTGTCTGGTTCATGATCAACGACAGCGACCCAAGGCCGCGAAGTTGACCAGGCCATTTGCATGGTGTTTGAGAAGCCCTACGAGTTTGTATAAAACAGTGCGAAGAGAGCTGCGCTGCAATATGCTGTCGTCGAGCACGAAGGATCTACAATAGTACCCGCAAATCACTGCTGTTTTGGTGCGTTGGTATCTACCAGGTATTGATTTTGTTGCTAGCGTATACGTACCCACTAAAAATAGATCAATGAAACTCTCTATTGCGTCATATATCTTGGTGATCGTCTAGCTGGGGTGTTCCAGCGATGCTGGCCCTGAGTTGAGTGGCCACCAACACGTTTGTTTGACCATCATTCAGTAGAATTCGCGGGTGCCCGGAATTTCTGAGCATCTGAGATTTTGGGTTTGGTCTCTTCTGGGTCAGGTATCGGTCGTCGTGGGTGCGGGATCTTCTTGGGGTGTATATCCGTGGTCGTCTTCTGGCACCATTTTCGTGTCTCTTTTTCGTGTGTCTGATCTTAAGATTCCAGACTTTCTTCTGCTGGTGTCGGGTTCTTCCATCCTCGGCCCAGGCGGTGTTCAAACTTGGTGTGTTCACTATTGGCATTCTACTGGTATTTTAATGCACTCAACTCATTGATCACTCAGCTTAGGGCTAGCATCGCTGCAGTACCCCACCCAGCTATTAATAGATGACCACCCAGAGGAAGACATTGGAGAAGCCCGTTTGACGTTTTGGAGTATTTTTAATTTTGAGAAGTGGCCGCCATGTACGATGCTCTACGTACGGCAGCTCCACCCGTTAGCCGCCATATGGTCCATACCCATCAAACCCGGGATGGATATGTATACCCAGGGCGTCCCATGACGGCCGCGACTCGGAGGGGAATGTGCAGAAACAAAAAAAAATGTCATTTTGGGGGAAGCTTGAAGACAATGTAAAACGCGAGATCAAACGGACCCGCATTTTTTGGGTGGGCTTATTTCGGGACTTACTGATGATACAGCTGCATCGGCAAAAGCCAGCCAGCTAGCAATGATCGCGTTCTCTCGATTGTAGTGAACTATAGCTGCACACCTATCTATCCCGATCTCCAACTAGCTGTCTTTGCTTGGCAGCTTTGTTTTGGGTGCTGATTCTAAATCAGCGCAAATGATTGAGAAGTGGTCGCTCGCTGTGTGCGATGCTCTATAGCAGCTTTGTCCGTTACCCGTCATATTAACCATGTCCATCTACTCCTACTAACAGTACATCTGGGCATGTACTCAGGATGTCCCCTGACGAATTTCAGAGTGTGCGGGACATCTTGATTCAACCCGTCTCGATTTCTTGGACTTCTTTCTCGGAACAAGTTCATCAGGGAAGTAGTGCTAATAATTAATACACTCTAACTACGTAGCATGGCAACGTGCCCGTGGGCATAAACCCTCCCTCCTCTGCAAGGTGCAGCCACGGCACCATCCGCTCAATGCAACGTGTGTATAAACAGTAACTAATCATCGTTGCTGGCATTTGGTACCATCCTCACAACACGTTGATAAATGGTTTCGCAGTCATCAAATTCTGACAGGTTATGAGCCTCGATCGTCACAAGGCAAAGTGAAGTTCAGTAGAAAGCAGTAGTACGAAGTACTGATGTTACTGTTGTTGTGGATACCGTGTCCCTTGGGGCCAACCGGCGTACTCAGACACAAGAAGT
Organism: Costaria costata; assembly: GCA_036873775.1. Lineage (NCBI taxonomy): Eukaryota > Phaeophyceae > Laminariales > Agaraceae > Costaria > Costaria costata. Next base: position 5,657 of record JAYJME010001335.1, read on the forward strand.
CCCACACACCCGCACCGATCTTTGAGATCTTGGTCCTGAGGGATGTAATCTGTTAGAGTTGCGAACCCGCCTGTCCCGGTTACGGGTCGTGCGTCAACGACTCCCAAAGCTCGGCTTCTCGGAAGCTTCGCCGAACTTTTCCGTTGCCAGTATGGGCGAATAATACTTCGCCCCCGGTGGCACTTCTTCTGTCTTTTGATCTGTCCGGCTGGGGTTGGTCGTCCTCTCGCCCGTCCTACGCGGAGCGCATACTCAGCCCCCCCCCCACCCAACGTCGCTATTGCTCCATCCATGGAGAGCACTCGCTACAGGCACATGATTACTGGAGCCCGCCAGATGACCAAGTTCAAATCGGGGCCACCGTCGCTGAGGCACCCGGCCGAGCTGGGCACCTCGTAGCCGTATAATAGTATATTGCCTTATCAGTCCCGCTACCTGCACATGTTACACGTATGATACATACGCATTGGCCAGTTTTTAGTTTATGAATACCACACCCTGAATCTGAAACAAAGCATTTGCTCTTATTAGAGATAAAGTGCTTGGTCTGTATTCAAGTGACCGTTTTCCTCATTCAGATTTGCCTCAAGACACGTTTGGATTCTTGGATGTAGAGACCCCAGCTAAACTTGGGGAATTGTGCAAGCTGGCACGAACACAACTTGTTGAGCTTTATTACACCTATCGGCAGATAACACTCGGCAGCAGTATCGAAAAAGTGCCATCGGGGTTGGTGGCGTGCGAGCTTGACGTGCTGAGGAAGGAACGACTTGGAGCCGGAGCTCTCAACTTGGGAATCCGGGGATAGTTTTCATCGTGTCAGTTGGTAACGTATTTGTTGTTGCCGCTTCCAATTCCTGTTTGGCCGCCCTCCCTATCTGTGTCGCAGCAGTAAGTGAGTCGCAGCTTGCGTGACATTGGCCTCCCAGCTTACTTGAGAGCGGGGTGGGCCATACCTCGTACATGGTACGTTCGTTGGTTTGATGGTGTGGCAATGGTGACAGGCGAGCGCACAGCAGCGGGAGCCATCCAACTCCTCCGCCTCGCCGGTGCCGACAGGAAGGAGAGCACAACAGATGCCACATGCCGGCACGCCTGGTGCGCGCGCCGCCCCCGTCGCGTTCGCCTCAAACGAGCCGCGCCGGTTTACAACATGAAAAACTCTTGTCGAAGCTTCGTCTACGGCGTCGTCATTGGTATTGTCTGTGCGCGTGCTCCTCAGTCCCATATCATTTTACCCCTCACGATTGCCGAGGCTCAAACTGCTGTACCAAGTACTCAGTACTGGTGTAGTGACCACGGCCGAGACCGGCATGGCACGGCTACCACCCGAGAATGCGTGTGCAATGCTCGTCGTTCGATGCTTCGCCCGGGCCAGGCGGTGGCTGGTTTGGCGCCCTATGCAATTGCACGGGTTTACCTGTCTGCTACATGCAGGGCGAGACCGACCACACGTTACAAATATCAGAACGAACAGACGGAGAAGCGCACCGCCTCGGGCCATCAAACAAAAGCACCTACGTGTGTTATGGGAAAGAGCGCCTGACGAGCGCCCCCCCCCAAAAAAAAATGGTTGCGATACGGCATGTACAATGTGTGAAAAGCACGTAATTCACATGAATTAATAGGACGAGCCAGCAGTTGACTCCCTCCTCCCCACCAGTCCAGACGCCGACAAAACCTCTACCAAAACGTCAGCGCAAACCCTGCGCCAAAAAAAACAATAACAACGACTCTACGGATCGTAGAGTAGGCGAAGGATTTCAGTGCAGAAAAAAACAGTTGTCGCGGATGGCATCGCGCGCGCAAACAGACATTTTCGTCGGGGTTCATTCGGGGACGAACCTGACCTAACCCCGCTCCTACTCTTCCGAAATTCAGCCATGCCCTTCCCCCTCGCACCTCCTTTTCGACGGTACTCTGTCTAACTGCCAACTCGTGTACCGCTAGCGGAACCAAAACCATGGAGATAACAACCAAAAACGACCGCACCGGCGCACGCTAAATGTAAAATGGCGACAACGTACACAGTTTCCCCACGCTTCGAACAGAACCAGAACCCGCGGCAAAAGTGCCGCGACGCACAACTGGGCTAAAAACAACCAAAACAAAAGAAAAAAAACAAAAGCAGCGACGCACGCAGCGCGGGCACGGAGGGCTTTCCATGTGCCACGCTCACCCCCACGCCGACGACCCCCTATCGTCTCGGTCACTTGCGTTGCACACCTCCGCCTACGCGCCCGGTTTAGAAGAGCCAAATATCGTTTACTCCGTGTACGAGTATTTCTTCTTTTTATCTCTATCTCTCATGCTCTGCGTCTGTCCCTCTTTCAAGCGTGTGCATCTCTCGCTCACACAAAACGACTGTCAAGTTGCCGCCCACCCCAGTCCTGGCCGGGAGCGCTTCCACGCGTTTCCCAGGCGCTAAGTCTACATACCACCTCATAACACGGGCACGCGCCCGGCAGTTAGTTAGACTCTATCGCTGAACTGGGCGCCCACAAGTTGGTCCTCCTCTACGGACCTGATAGTCACGTCCGACCTCGCGTACGAGCAGCACGTCAGTGCAAATCCCTGTCGCGCGATTCCAGGGGGTTAATGGACGGAGGGGGGTTAGTGCAGTGCTTTTAGTTATTGTTGTAACTTCACCACGGCAACAGGTTGGCATGATTGCAGTGTCCCAGGATACGGCCCGCGCTTCTCGAGCGGCATCTTTAAAAGCGTGGCTATGGCTGTGCCAGCACGCCACCAACACGGTCTTGCTCGGCATGTCTCGATATATTGCGCCAAATAACGACGACGCTTAAAAAAAATGCCTACGCGCAAGAGGTGGAACTCCCCCGGAAAAGGCTCAATCTCAACCCAACACTTTATGGGGGGTGCCACCGGCCCCGCCCGGTTCGTCTTCTAGAAACAAAGAAAACAAAAAACAAAGAAAAATATGGGGTATACTTTATGTCTCGTAGTCTGTGACCACAGGGCTTGTACCAGGTATATCTCTAGGTTGAATAATCCGCACGGACACTAGATTTGCTGGATGTCGACCGGTGGAAAGAACGGTTTGATGTGAAGAATGCACACATGGTAAGTAAAAGGCCCTCGTGCGAGCCCAACGCCAAAAGTAAGATCGCCCACTCGAGGCAACTACCGCGGCCGCTTCGATCCGACGCCTTCACCTGCTCCATGACGCTATCATCAAGGGTCCCGTCGCTCTGGTCCACGTCCCCGCTCACGACCAGGGAGGGGCAGGTCAGGCACACCCCGAGCTTGCAGTCGTGAGGGAGCTCGATGTCGTTGTCTAGGGCCGCCTCCAGTATGCTGGTGTTTTCGTCCACCTCCAGAACGGTAGACTTTCCCTCGTGCTGCGTCGACACGAGGAGCGGGGTGAATCGGGTAGGCGACGGGCGGGGCACCGAGGTGGGGGAGAGTCGCACCGCGACGGCTTCAGCGTCGTGTCATAACTTACTGCGACTGCTCATGGGCGTCAGTCGGTCGGTCGGTCGGTCTGTCGATTGGTCCACCGAACGGCGCGCACACCGCGAGGATCGTCCAAACTCCAAACCAAGACGGAAAACAAAAACAAAAACAAAAACTTGCAGCGTACCAGATGCAACTGGTGTCATACATTACTCTCTTGGCGCTCTTGCGGTAGTACTAATGGCCGTTGATCTATTTATCGCCGGAGATGTAGGAGGAGCACTTGCCACACGTTACTCTACACTGCGCTGCCGAGTCGAAGCTCAAACTATAAATTCGAATGGGCGAATAGCCAGCGCTTTTGGAGCATCAAGCCCTGAGGACAAACCCCCAGCCATACCTACCGGTATTGATAGTGCCAAGAGTCCTCGTACTCGTAGAGCTATGCTATTGCAGCTCAGATATATACTGCTGACGACGTAAATGCCGGGCTGGACTGCCGTTGTTGTTGTTGCGAATAAGGTTGATTGCCGCACCATACCCATAGGAAACCCACGCGTTCTTCCCTTTCCACACGCTGGTCGAACGAAACCGCGGAGCTATCCAGGGCTCGCGAAGCGTTCGAGGCGGCACGCTTTCCGCTAATTCATCTCGTCCCACAAACACACCACCACACACCACCACACCACCACCGGTACGTACGAACCGGTAAGATAGTAACCCCTCTACAGCTGCAACTGCAACTTGTGATCGTTGGGGGAAATCCGGGGTACATCCCCGGGATCCCTAGGAACCGTATCTTATATACCCGCCGGAATAACCATATCCACCTAGGAACCCGGGGATGTACCCCGGATGTCCCCTGACGACCACACACTGCACCCACGCTCTGGAGACGAAACACTATCAAAATTAGACTATTTCTGCCGGAGAAGCTGCTGCAGGTCCTAACGCAAGACAACAGAGACCGCTCCTTGTGCGTATGATACCTGTCCACCCAGACCCACCTCGATCGTGACTTTGTGCATCTGCATGCCAACTAACGGCCGCGCGGCTGGTCGTGCCCGCCTTGCGCTGCCCCCCCAAGCCGTGGCGGCAGCAGCCGATCGCACGGCAGGCGCGCCGGAGATGACGAACCCTGTGACGCAAAACGCCGACCATAGACAAGCAGATGCAAAGTTGGGTTATAGCAGGCACCTCGTACATACCATGTGCGGTACCTCTACAGTGCCTGTGAAACCGCTTGGCACATATGGGAACTACCAATGGTGCCAGTATGCAAAGTAGTGCCAGTTGCCGCTTCGTATACTCGTACAGTGCCGGTGTTTCCGGCTGGAACATACCGGCACACCGGCGCTATAGAGGGACCACTACGCTGTACCTGGTAGTTCAATGGTAGTGTTAGGTGTTCTGACAGGCGAATTGACACAAGGAAATCAGCACTGTTGTAGTCAGCCGTAGTCGCGCTCTAATACCCTTCACCCTTCCTGTATTCCAGTGCACTTGGTAGAATATGATGTGTCATACCAGTGTACCTACAACAGCATCGGTTATCATTTACTGGCGACCCACGAGCAGGAGAGTCCAGTGGGCGGAAACAAGAGGGGTGTGACGTATATACTGGTAGCTCGTAGTTCTACGCGCCTTGTGTGTGTTCTTCACATTATACCGTTGTTCTACTAGTCGACATCCAGCACATCCAGTGTCCTTGCTAATTCTTCACCCTAGAAAATACACGCTCTGTGGTCACAAGCTCGTGCGACACAAGAGAGAATGCCTTACAATACTGCATCTGACAACGCACTGCTGTCATGCCATCGTCCTGGGTACGACAGGCACAAATACATATACATAGGCCAGCAGCCGACATACATCGAAAGAGAGAATGCGAAATAAATCAAAAGAAAAAAAAACGAAAAATGAAGAAAAAACAAAAACAAAAAACAAGAAAAAGAAAAGAAAAAAAAAGGAATCAAACAAAACCAAGCGGACAACAAAGAAGCAATCCAAACGGTGGAAGATTGCGTTGGCTCGCCCCTGCTGTACTCGTAGGTATTATGAGTCAGCATGAACACGCACTGCTGCTGCTGTGGATACGACGGAAGCGGATACGACGGAAGCGGTTGCTGTCTTCGATTTTCCCCCTGACCCCTGACCCTCTTGACGCGTGCTGCTTGTCTTTTAGGGCGCACGTAGGCTACGCACGAAGACAAAAGCAGGCTACTCGTTCTCGCAACTCGCAACTCGCAACTCGCAAGCCTTCGTGTTAGTAAATGCGATAACGAAATCAGCTACGTATTAATAGTAGTATGAGGAGCTTCACACTTATGACAGATCAACTCTGAGAATCAAGTGTTGGTTAGAAGGGATAACAACCGTTTTAGGTTGTATCCCTTCTAACCAATAACAGGAAAGGAACAGGGGACAAGGACAAGGGCGGTCATGTGTCCACCAGCTGGACTTCGTGCTGGGCGACCGGTATGTGCCAGGTACGTGTCACATTCGTCACATGACACGTTCGTGCGCGCGAAGCCTCATCATGCGGCCTCTCTCCCTGCCGATACTTTTGTATAACTACTCGTAGGTACTTGATGTACAGTAAAAGTAAAGTGAAGGGTATTGGATTTACCAGGTATCGGATTATTCGTGTTCATGATGCTCAAACTCGCGATCGCGAAGGTTCCCCGTGCAGCATCAAATGGCATCGAGCCGACATTCGCGGGGGCAGAGTGTCCTCCCCGATATGCGCGCCTCCTGCTGCGTACGTACCAGTATGCACCCATTCATCGACAGCAGACAGCAGTGTAAAACTCCCTGCTCTGTAAAACATGAAACTTTGACAACCGAACATACAGCAGGATCAATAGTACCATGTGGCCATGTCATCATACTACTGCTGCTGTCATGTTGCTGTGGAGGATTTTCCTACTTTGAGCGAGCGCGCTGCAGCAGTATATCGATGACTTGAGCGCGCAAACGAAATCGGATGCCTTTACTCGCTCTGGTCTCCTCCTTGGCTGCTGTCGGTGTACGTGCTACCTGCTACTATTTTCCCTGTGGGTCGCGACGCTAGAGCAGCGGTTCGTCGCTCACCTTGTGTGATTCCGGCCGCTGCGAGAACCGCCAGGCCTGATGTCCACGCGGCAAAACCCCTCATTTTGTATCGTCTTTTTCGATAATCGTGCACCTCCAGCTCTATATGCTATATGCCACCACCACGCCCGAGAAGGTTGTGTATCTCTCTCGGAGTTCTCCGACTCTCTTTCTCCCAGAACGCCCGTAATTACCGGCACCAAACAGGTCAGCACATGTGTGACTCCAGCCTCAGGTAGCACCCTGAAGGTTGAATGGCCCCGGTTCCCGCGAAAAAACACTTATACAATGGAAAACCTTGATATCGTCAGTTCCGCCGATTGCGAGACAGAGGCCAAAGAAAAGAGGGGCATCACTTTGTCACTCACACAGCGAGGACAGGCCAACTTTCTCGCGCCAGAGAACGCCCGGCTCGCCGTCGGTACCTGATCCTTACAGCTACACAACCACTCGTAAAGAGCGGCTCTCGCCCACCGCCACCACCGTGTGAGACGGCGGCCAACAGCACCCCTAAAAACTTATTCTTCTTGGCGCAGAACATTCTTCCCGAGACACGGACGGAGCAGCGGCCCATCTCTCTGGAGAACACGAATCTACGTAAAACATTAAAGCCTCACACGCCTGCCTCTTCGCGGTGCTGTTACAGCATCAGCAGCAGCAGCAGCCGCCGCGGCAGCAGCAGCGCGTAGGTTTACTCACGGAACTCGCATCGCAAAACGGCAGAGAAGCGAGTGTCTCGCCTCCAGCCAACCTGAACCGGTAGATCGCCATGTCGACCTTCGTGGACTGTAACAACCCCCTGGCGGACGTGCCAGCGGCAACAGCAGCAGCGCCCGCCGGCGCAGACCTAGCGGAGGATGGCTACCCTTTGGTCATGGAGATCCCGAATCGGTACATCAAAGGGATGGAGGGAGACAGGGTGGAGGCCCGGCGGAGATGGATTGCCACCCTCAAGGTGAGACGGTCTGATGTACTCCTCCGCTCGGGGAGTCGTTTTCCTCGTCTCGATCGGCCCGTTTTGTTGCTTTGTTGTTTTTCTGATACGTAATGATACGTACGTGCTCTTGTGTACAAGCGGGTCGTAGAATCAAGAATCCAATCGGGGTCAAAGCTAGTTTTCCTTTTTCTTTTCTTTTTTGGTGCATTCTCCAAATTCTCGTCGTACTTGTACAAACTCCTGCCTCGTGCCTCGCTTGCTTGTTCTGGGCACGACTTGCTTGTTGTTGTCGAGCCTACGAGTATAGCCTACTACGTAATTATGACGTTCATCCCGTTTGTCGACTTTGCCTGGGTCTGAAAAACTTTCGCCTGCGCGAGCTTCTCAGTTGTATACGCCGGCTGACATGATGATGATCATCGTCGTTGAAGTGTAGCCGGGCCGACAGCAGCAGTATATAGGGTACGAGGGTGGTACCGGTACGTTCATACGTATGATACGTACTTGCCTCGAGGCTCGAGACACAACAGCAGTAGTGCGAGCTTACATACGTACTTGCCTCGAGGCTCGAGACACAACAGCAGTAGTGCGAGCTTTTCCCAGAAATAGCATGTATTTATGTCATTGGCATCCAGGTTGTTACCCTCCATCGGGCATCTAGGACGATGCTCGCAGGAGGGTGATAATCAGGGGTGAAAGTCTCCAGCAACGGCTGGAGGCCTCATTCCAACCCAATACTTTCATAATGGCAGAATACTCCAGTATACCATGCCATCGTTCGATGCTTGTATGATTTATATGATACCTGGTATGATTTTTCAGGGGGTATTCATGATCGAAAATCACATGATGTCTAATGACGGTTCGTCACTAAAATACGAGCAACTGGTCACAGACGGACGTATAATATGAATGACGAAATCCCCATTAAACCGTAGTAGTTACAACGACTGTAGCAAGCGTCCGTCAAGGCATTGTTTCGAAGATTACCGTCCGTCACACGGATAAAACTAAAATAAATGCCGTCTGTATGTATCTCTCTTTATGAGTGATCCACGTTGAAGTTCATGCTGCACCTTGTCGGAGGTCCAACATGACAGAGCCTGGACGCGGCTTCGGATTTTAAGCGTAGAAGGTAGACGAGCATGCACTGAGAAGCAAGGGTGAAGCAAGGACATTCAGTATATATATATATCCTGATTTCCACCCCTTAACGCTACCAATCATCCTTTCAGAAAAAACAGCGCGCAGGATCGTGTCCAATCTCGCGAAGAAAGTGTCTTGATGTGCCCATCACCCCTGCTCGTCTGTGCTTAGTGACGGCCCGAAGCCAAGGACAGGAAAAAAGAGAAGAAAGCTGCTTGCGGACCCGTATGTAACGCGTTACAATACGGCCTGCCGGTTGCATGTGCGTGGGGTTGTTATCTTCCGGCGGACTCTTATCTCCGATATTCAAGGTTTGGTTCTACCATCGGTGTTCACAGATTGACCAGGGCTAACTCATGGCTTCAAGTTCCTACGGCCTCCCGGAGGTAAATCAGATGCCAGGCAGGTTCTCATTGTGTTCCAGCAGAAAAAATTGGCATTGAAGTTGGCACATGATGAGCGAAGCACACTACTTCAATCCCAGATGAGAAACAACTCGGTCTAACAACAGCCGACACAAACAAAACAGCTTTAAAATATATATGCAATCCGTGAGGACGACGGAAAGCGATGTTTCTCCACGAACACTGCTCCAAATTAACTCAACTCAATTGCACACTAATGCACACGCCCACAGACAATCACTCCAACCATTCTAACAGCACGCAAACCAAAACTCGTTTTTTTTTTCCTTGTTGGTTTTGTGTGGTCTTTTTTGGGTGCGTGCCTTGCGTGTTTTGTGGCAGCAGTAGAGTAGTTAGTGGGTTTGGGCAGTATGATAGCTACACTGACGATAATACTGCCCCCGCCCCCCGGCCCCCCTCCTTCCCGCCCCCTCAAAAAAGGTGACCTTCAAGGAGATGGTGACCTTCGAGACGGTGACCTCCGAGGGGATGGTGACCTTCGAGACGGTGACCTTCGAGGAGATGGTGACCTCCGAGGAGATGGCGACCTTCGAGGAGACGGCCACCTTCGAGGAGACGGCGACCTTCGAGGAGATGGCGACCTTCGAGGAGACGGTGACCTTCGAGGAGACGGCGACCTTCGAGGAGATGGTGACCCTCGATGAGATGCAGCTAAGTTTTTGTTGCTATTGCTAGTATTGTTTTTGTCTTTTCTGGTGTGTTTTGTTTTCTGGTGTTGTTTTTGTAGTGGTTTGTTTAAGGCGTCGGGGTGGGCGTGAGAAAATTTCGCTTGAAAATTTGCGGCATGCCCGGGTTAGGGTTTAGAGTGTGAGTCTTTGGGGGGGGTGATTTTTGCGCTCGGAAATCTGAGTCTGCTAGCTTTTTTCGTGTTGAGTGTTTTGAGTTTTTGGGGTGGTACCGGAAGTGGTCTTGGTGTTGCGGTAGCATGTGCCCTCCGTCTCTCGGCTGTCAGCCTGGTACTTTTTGCGCGTTGTCTTTGGGCGCTCTCTCCTCCCTTCTCTCCCTTGTCTCTTCCGTCTTTCCCTCCACCTGCTGCTCCACGCCTGCTGCTTCTGCTGCGTGGCAGGGGCTCCGCGACCGCCCGATGAGAAGCACACCAAGCACAGCAAGCTATCGTTCCACGCCCTCTGCTCCTCTCGTCCAGCCCAGCCTGCATTACCTGTATACGGCTGTCTCTCTCTGTGTGGCCTGCGGCCTGTGCTATACGTACGCCCGGCACAGCGCAGTGAAGACCGATATCAACTTCCTCTCTCGTGTTCTGCCTGGCCTCATCATCTTGACATTTTGTCCTACCACACCCGGTCCCCTGGTCGGCTTGGCCATTACGACGATGATGATCATCATCATGATCATCATGATCATCATACATATCAACCATATCATCCCATCATCGTCGTCACAGGTATAAACTGCCAGGCGTCTCCCAGTCACACAGCACTTGCTTTTGTCATACAGTATTAATAGTGGGGCCTACTGTAGATATAAGGCGGTATACTAGTGCCAAGACATTTTGACCACCTTATCTCGAGTGGTCGCCTTATTCGTGTAGGCAGTTGTACTCAGACTTAGAGTCGTGCCAGCCGATTTTGACCGCCACATCTCGAGTGGTCGCCTTATTCATGTCGCCTTATATAGGCCCCACTACTGTGCATACTCTCGTACTTCGTATATACAGTAGTATGAAGTCTATTGGTTTACAGTTTACAGTCGTGTGTATATCCCCTCTTCCTTTTTTCTAGAAAGGGGGTCGGTCGTGTTCTGCGTGCGTTGTGCTATCTTCGTCACAAGGTAAAGTCAAGACAAGCACAACACACTGACGTATAATACAACAGTAGATCTACCGCAGGTACACCACAGGTACCTCTGTACGCCAGGTATCGTCGATTTACGATTTCCTGTATGTATCGATAAACGGTACCAGGTATGATACGATATGATATGATATGATTTTCATTATATTAGGTATGATACGATATGATATGATATGATTTTTATTATATTATTTGCCTTCCGACAATATATAATGATACTTCGAAGTACGATATATGATATCGTGTGCCTCGTAGGTGAAAACTAATTAATATCTTGAAATAGTATGGATTAATTAAAAAAATGGCGTTGTAT
>JAYJME010001336.1:0-16798 GCA_036873775.1 Costaria costata
TCCCCACACCAAATTTCAGATCAAAATTCGAAAAACTGAGCCCCGAAAGTGCAGTTGAATGGAGCGTTCTGGTCTTGGCCGGACCAGCTCGTATAATAGTAGTGATTAGTGATCTGCCTGATGAGTGAAAAGATTGAGAAGCGCGGTCTCACGAATCTTGTCTAGGGTGAGTGATCTGCAGACGAAGTACAGTATCATAGAAGTAGGAGTAGTACGATTATTATTATCATGCTGCGGGCGTGTTGTTCAACCCCCCACACTTCGAACGCACCTACCATACCTCTAGACTACTTCAGCAACCCGGGCTGCATTCGTTTGGCTGATGATGATGCTGTTCTGTTTTTTTTTGCGTCATTTATTTTCGACATTTATTTTTTTGCGTCCGTCTGTCTCAAGTCCCAACGGGATTACTACCCCACAACCAACGAGTATTATGAGCCTTCTTGACAACGACTTATTATAAGATGGATATTCCAGCGGTCGTCGTGTTATTGTTGATTGTTCACGATTTCGCCGGCTAGGACGCGCTTCCGAGGGTGGGATCAAGCCACGGGCGCAGACCCAACCCAACCTACCATACATACTTCGTATAACCCTAACCCTGACCCCAATCCGGACGACCCAAAACGGGGTAAAAACGCGGCGTGTGTTTTGTTTTATAAATTTGTTAAAATACGACAACTAGCTGTGAGTTCGACCAAAGCGGTTGATACTCATCTTTGCAAGCTGCGTAATACTCCGACCGCACGTGTTCTTAAAAACTTTAAATTTAGAATGAAACGGTGTTTGCGAATTTGATCTATGTAGTTAATATTCAGCTTTTCAAGTTGTTGATAGACCGATCGCGCGTGTTCTAAAACAATTCCTCATGAAAGATATAGGTCGGTTTTTGTAAAATTCCGAGAAGCGAATAATCGTAATTTGCCGCCCTGCACTAACAGTGAGTAAAAAAATCCAGGAAAATTCCGTCCTATCTCGTTATCAGGACTACTGTACTGCCTATTATACAGCAGTACCGAACAAGTAGTGCCTGGTAGTTCAGAGAAGGACTGGGTGGTGGGGTATTCTGTGACGGGAAGTCCAAACGCAACGTTTCCGATCCAAATGTGTCCGAAAAAAAATACCTGGTACGAGTACTCGTACTCTCTTTCCTAAAATTTACTCTTTGGTTCTCTGTCGCCAGAAAAAAACACCCAATAATATATTATATAGCGAAAATTGAAGGGAAACCCTGTCTTATTAACGCAATACACTTTTGAAACAACTTTTTTCGAGGCACTTTTTCATTTTTCGAGGCGCTACAGTCCACGTCGAGCAAGCATGACTCACGAAACATCAACATTTATTTATTTGCAGGAATCGGCGGGAAGTTAGCTTCGGCGATGCGGCCACGAGCAGTTGTTGTACCCGACACAGAGACCAGCCACGATTTCATTAAAAATAATACCAGTAGTGTTTTGATGAAAACAATGCCCCGCCTGGTACGGGTACCTCGTGTGTCCAAACTACCTTGGCTATTATGTACCTATACTCATTGCTACTGTTGTCGTGCAGCGCCAATTAATGGCATTGGCGCCCTGTTCCCCAGCGTGTTTCTTTTTTTGTATTACCGATAATCGCTGCAGCGCAACGCCAATAATAGATGGCGTCCATTGGCGTTGTGGCCAATGGATGGCGTCCATTGGCGTTGGCCAATGGATGGCGTTCATTGGCGTTGGCGTGTGGTTCCCCAGTGTGTTTCCTTTTCTTTGTATTACCGATAATCACTGTTGTTTCGTTATTGTTGTGCATTCTACTACTGTCGTTTGTATGGCACGCCAACCAAGTAGTTACGTCAAGGACCTCTCTTGCCATGAAAAATGCAAACACACATATACAAACAAACACATCATAGAAAACACCCCACCCCCCCTCCCCCGCCACACCACGTTCTAATCAGGCTGGCTGCTTCTTTTCGAATCAAAAACAAAAAAAAACGACGAGAAGATATTTGTAGATCAACATGAACATACCAACTATCAATAACGCACAAACGAAACCACCGGCACCACTCTGACCACGTACCGTATATTATAGCAGCACCACTGCTGTGACTACTACTCTAAGGAAGCAGTAGCCCCAATACCACCCCAGGCAGTCAGCAGCAGCCCTGCAATATACTGCCACTGTACAGCAGCAGCAGTGTCATTCCGTCCATTGAGCTGTGGTCATGACCTAAACGCAAACATGCTACGATAGGAGACCGCGGTTTGGCCCTTGACTGACCAGCCCCTGCACAAAAAGTAGTACACTAAGGCCATAAGAGACCTTGACGGTTCCAAAAAGACCAGTCTCCTATACTAGCGTCTTCGCTCACACAACTCTGTATCACCACCCGTTGGGCTGTGACCACGTCCCCCACAAAAAGCGTCTTGCACGGCCTGTATTGATATACGTATCAAGACAACACGAAAAATGCCACACGCACCCTACAACTCTCCCCCCCTCAGGTGCACCTTCAGCTCCAGGCCACCGCGGTGCACTCTACCGACCGGTCTACCGGTTACCGACCAATCTACCGGTTACCGACCAATCTACCGGTTACCGACCGATCTACCGGATACCGACCGTCTACGAATACCAGTTACCGACCGATCTGCCCGTGGTTCGTATGGTACGCCTTCCTGCACAAAGAAGGCATGCATATATACTATATCGATACAAGTGACAAGTATTCCAACCATGGATACGCGTCGCCAGCGCCACTCTTTTGCCCGTCCAGTCGAAGCAGTGTGTGTGTTCCCCAACCAACTGAAGCTCCTAAGCTTCAATGCTGGTCTCCACTATGTAGCTAAGCTCTGTTTTTCACTTGAACCTGCTGCTGCTAAGCTGCTGCTGCCAAGCAAAGACACAGGCGCCGTTCGTGCTGCGATGGCGACACCGGTCGACCAGGGAACCCCACCAATTATAATTTCCCTTTCAAAAAAGTTGACCAGACAGAAAACTGCTACTGTTGCAAAAAAATAAATAAAAAAGCGCCATGCTTTCTACGCTGCCGTCCACTGCTTGCTGCTGCTGCCGTACAAAAAAATAAGGATCGTGCTTTCTACGCCATCGTCTCGATATATAGCAGTGCATGCAAGCAATCACACTGCTCCTTCGAACCCACCCATGTTGCTGCTGCTGCTGCTGCTGCGGCTCCACTGCTGCCAATACTCACGCGTGGCGTGAGTGTGCCACCACAACAGCAACATTCTTACTCAAACATCAGCTGCTGCTGTCTATGCTGGCATTGATAGGAACAGCACGAAAGCCCACGGCAGGGACAGCATTCACAACAATCAGTCAAACCTCAAACTCACAATCCAAGACACACATGAAAACTACATGTATGTATTGATAACGACAGTAGTAGTTACTACTGCCTTAGCTATGTGTAGCTCCTTATTAGCGACGCGTAGCTAGAATTACTACCAAAATTCGAGACGCTACAATGAAAGAAACACATTTCCTTTCATGTCTTCCACCGCATTTCATCTGTGAAAACGAAGCAAGCTGCAAAACCACGTACGATGGACACCATCCCACACACCCGCCCAACCACCACAGCATGCGATGCTACAGCAGCAGCAAAAACGCCATGGTGTCATCTATGGGGAAAGAGTGCAGTTGTCTAGCTCCACCGCTTCCAGTGTCTCCCTATGGGTACATGGGCACCGGTCGGAGCCTACTGCAATCTACTGCAATATACAAAACGCATAAACGCAGTGGCACTAACATTCTTGTGCAGTGCGTAGTCCTCAATAGCCCCCCTGCACGGAGAGCTTTGCCCCAACCCCGCGTGACAGGCGGAGGTCTGGTTGGTACAAAAAAAGAGCTTCCTCGCTCTCGATCTAGAAGCACGCACACACCGGAAATATATCGTACAACAGCACATATTTTGACGCCCCCCAAACCTACTGCACCTACTGCACCGGCGCATCTGCCAACAGGCCAGACACCGTTACATTACTGCACCTACTGCATCTGCTGTATCGGCACTTGGCCAGGCACGGTGACGTTCGTTCTGGGCATCCAACCCTTGCCCCCCCTCCCCCGACACCTGCCAATCCAACAGGCCAGGCGCCGCTACATCACTGCGCCTACTGCACCAACTGTACAGGCACACGTGAAAACAGGCCATATTTCGGTATATTGCTTGGCTTCCCACTATTGCCCTCCCCCCACAGCTACCAATGATACGTTAGGCACCGTTACATTTGTTCTATTAATAGAGATCGAATCATATTGCCTCCCCCCCCACACCAGCCAATAGGCCAGGCGCCGGTACATTTGCTGCTTGCATCCAACCACTGCCCCCACAGCTTATTATGGGCTCTCTCGACCTTGGATCCACCGAACCCAATCGCACCGCGCTGCAGTGCGGCCCGCAATCGACAACAACAGCAGCAGCGGCCGGTGTCAGCTATAGCGGCGCAGCATCCGCAAGTACACAGCGGTGTCGGCCATGGTGTCGGCCATAGCGGAGAAGCGACTGCCTGTCAGCAGGGTCAGAAACTGCGGTGCAGGCGCGGCCGCTACAAGACAGGGAGCCAAGCAACAGCGGCGTATCGCAAGTGGGGCCAAACCAGCGGGGTAGGAACCCAACCGTAACTATGCTGCAGCTGTGTCGGCAAAATGTCACGTGACACAACAGACAGCATACCGTAACAGATCGAAATTGGCCCGTGTCCCGTGCGAAACACGCCTCAAGTCAATCACCACCAACGCCAAAAAAAAAGGGCACGCACAGTGCACCACTACTCCCACTATTCCTACTGCTACTACTACTCCCACCTACTGATACGACAGCCACCTACTGCCACCTCCTGCCACTGTTACTGCAGCAACACTGCAGCTTTAGCAGCAGCAGCAGCAGCAGTAGTCACGCTCCTGCACTGCCCTTCGTCCCACTGCCCGGCATCTCCTGGCATCGCCAACGCCACAGCTCCTACTTCGGTAGTAGCACTACAGAACTAGCAACAAGGCCACAGCTACCGCTGCAGCAGCACTACTGCACTACCAGCAACAACGGTAGCAGGCACTCACCGCCCTTCGCCCCGCTGCCCTGCATCTCACGGCAACACCGTCGCCACAGCTCCTACTAATGCAGCAGCACCACCACACTGCCAACATCAACGGCAACAATCAGCAGTAGCAGGCACTCACTTACTACCGCCACCACCAACAGCAGAAGGCCTTCATGCCCTACCCTTCGCCTCACTTCCCCGCGTAGAAGACCTCCTAGCAGCGGGGCTAGGAGGTCTCGATCCCCCCTTCGCAGAACGCCCGTTTCTCGCGCCGATATACGCCGACACGCCCCCTCCCCCCCCCGCCGCCCCCCCCGGTACACCATCCTTTCCCAACCTCCCACCACCGTGAGCATTGCCAGCGCCTGCAGCGGCGGCGGCAGCAGAACCAGGCCTAGACGTGGTCGAGGACACGGTAACAGCTGTGAGGGCTGCGCTGTTTGACTGTTTCAGCGCCCTCGGCAGTCCGCGAGGAGACGTGGATGGAGATGAGGAGGAAGTCTGCGACGAAGGAGGAGAGGAGTTGGCGGTGCCGCGACCAGAGCTGGCCAACGCTGCCAGTGCTGCAGCTGGGGTGGGGGCAGGGTGGGGGCAGATTGGGGTGTGGGGTTGTGTGGTGGGTGGGGGTGGATGTGTGTGGGCAGGGGTGGGGGTTGTCGGGACGTTTGTAGTGCAAGAACAACTCATTACGTGGCATTTGGGTTTTGACCTGTATTGTACATGCGTTTTTTTTTAAGGGGGGGGTGGTGAAGGGTGTAATAATTTGTCCTGCATCACCGTAGTCGAATGTATGACCATAGACCCTCGCACCCCTACGTACAATGCCGGGACAGGGCACGTCGGGTTTTCACCAACCAGGCATACATTGCTGGCACCAAGCGCGAAGCACCGAGAGGTGTTCGGCGAGGGTGTGTGAGGGTAGGGGAGGAGGTGCACGTTAAGGGAAAGAGAAAACACGAAAATACAGGCACGCCGAGAACAAGGAAAAACAGAAAAACCTGGCAGCGTGGGTTTCCCGGTTTGCACTTGTTAACAATATACATTACAGCAGAAATAGCCGTAGGACCTCAGTAGTATGAGTTACGTACCCGGGCTGCGCTGATTACATTACCGCAGCAGTACCCTTCCACGCATCGGGCAGCTCACTCATTCCCGCTCCCATGGTCTAGACCTTTCAGGGAAGAAGACTCCTGACCTGTACAATCTATAGCATATTTCCGGGTGGGAGTCGTACAATCTGCATGATCTAGCACATGTTTCCTGGATTGGATTTGTACTATACAGGTCCTCGACAACATATCATAACAGCAGGTTAAGGATCTACATGATCTATCATAGATCTTCTGTACTATACAGATCCTGCACAACATCTCAAGACAGCAGGTCAGGATCTAAGTAGATAATCTAGATCGTGCTCTGTTTGATGCGCGGACCCTTCCCTTCGCCTCTCACCGGCCGAGGTGTCCTTGAGGTATCGTCGAGTCGAAACGGTGGCCCCCCTTCTCCCCTTCGGCCTCCCCTTGCCTTTCACGACAACGGGGGGTGCGACGGGCACACTGCAGTCTGACGGAGGTGGCATCGCTCTCGCCAGCGCCTCCTCCATTTCCTGCAGTCGCGTGAAAAAACAAACAAACAAACAAACAGACATCGGACGGACGATAGATCGGTCCACAGTACTACAGTACTACTACTTCGTATAGCATAAATAAAGCGCGATCGAAGTATCCCACGCAGCAATCAAAGACGAGTTTCCACACAAAATCCTCGATCTCACGCCTGACGTCTTTTTTTGTTTATTTTTTCCATAACAGTACACCCATCGGACAGATCGTGATGTAGATTATCTAGATCCTACCGGCATATCTGTATTTACAATATGTTGAGCAGGATTTGTGTAATACAGACCCAGCCCGGGAAACCTCCTGCACCGTACGAAATAGCATACGAAGGTTCCTCTCTGACCTCCAACTGTTGTCGCCACGATTCTCGCTCGGCCTCCTGCTTCTCTGGCCTGAACGCGCTCTTCAGCTTGGGGCTGGAAGCCTTGGGTTCGACCACGCTCTTGCTCGCCTCTGCGAACATGCGGCACACCGACTGCCGCGCGGGTTGCAGGGGGGTGGATTGGGGGTGTTGATGCGGGTGGGCATGGAGGAGAATGGGCAACAGGGTGTAGCGAGAGACCCCAAACCTTGACCCTAGCCATAACCTCGACAAAGGAAAAACGAAGACGGGCTACTACTACTATTACGGGGGACCATAGTTGATAGGACCTACTGCAGACACAATAGAACCTACTGTAGACACCAAAACCTATGTATTTCCTTATTGTTGCTAAAAATATTTGGTCCATAGTAGGACCTACTGTAGACACAATAGACCTACTGCAGACACAATATACCTACTGCGACTGCTACTGCTACTGCTCCTGCTCCCTCCTGCTCCTGCTCCTGCTCCTGCTACTACTACTACTTGTACTACTACTACTACTACTACTACTACTACTACTACTACTACTACTACTACTACTACTACGTACTAATACCGCTGTATGCCTCTCATATGATAGAGCTGTAACACAACAAGCAATACAAAACAAAACAACACAACACAACATAGCACAATGCAACACCAGGAACAGGACGTTACAATCTAACCCGGAAAATGTCCTTCCAATACAACCCGACCGCCAATCCAATCCAATCCAACCCCCTTCAACCCAACCCAATACTTTCCAACCCATGCCAATCCTACCAAACCCAACCCAATTCAACCTCACCCAATCCATCAATCCCCCCACCCCCCACCTTAGACTGCCCGCAGCGCGCCCTGTCCAATCCAATCCACCCGAACCCAACCAAACAATTTCCAACAGAACCAAACCCTACCCAATCTAAGAAGCCACCCACCACTCACCTCTCACTACTCGCAGTGCGCCCTGTCCAATCCAATCCAGCCCAACCCATGCACTTTCCAACCCAACCCAACCCAACGCAACCCAACCCAACCCAGCCCAGCCCAACCCAAACCCAGCCCAGCCAAGTCCAGCCCAACCCAATCTACGAAGCCACCCACCACTCACCTCTGACTGCTCGCAGCGCGCCCTTTCCCTGAGCTTAGCCTCCCTGAGCACCTCATACCGACTCAACTGCGGCAGTAGCTCCGCCCTCAACTCCAAGCCCTGCCCTCGCGTCCCCGATAAGGCATCGTGCTGCTGCAGCTGCTGTTGCGGGATCGGGTGCAGCGCGGCGGCCACCTGAACAAGAGCAAGACGAAGAAGAGCATGGGGAAAGAGCACGGACAAGAACAAGAGCAAGAAAACGAACAAAAGCAAGAACAAGAACATGGGCAAGAACAAGACCGACAGTAAGAGCAAGACCCGGAACACGAGTAAGAGTACCAACGTCAACAAGAAAAATATCAAGAACAACAACACAAACAAGCACAAGAACAAGAAAAAAAACAAAGGAAAGACAGAAAAGAAAGAAAAGAAAAAAAGAACAATAAGATAAACAAGAACAAGAACAAGCGTAAGAGTAGGAGCAAGATCGGGAACACGAATGATAAACACGAACACCAACAAAGACAAGAGCGGAAACGAGCACGAAAAACAAGAACAAGGGCAAGAATAAGAACACGAACAACAACAAAAAAACAAAAACACGAATAATAACAAAAAAAAATAACAAAAACACGAACAGCAAGAACAAGACAAGGTCGGAAGGACAAGATCGGGAACAAGAATAAGCAACACGCTCACGAAACACAACACGAACAATATACTTGTGCAATAATAACAACAATACTGTATTAGTAGAAAGAACAAAAACAAGAGCACGAACAAGAACAAGAACCAGAACATGCGTAGCCGAAAAAACGCCATTAGCCAGAGGTTACAGCGCTCGACTTCAGATAACGCATAACAGAAGCAGCACTAACGGTAGAGTGTCCCAAACTACAAACAGGGCATTGAATAGGCCGCACAGTCAGCGCTGATTGCTTGGTCTAGTAGACTATGCTATAAACTATTACGGGGAACCATAGTTAATAGGACCTACTGTAGACGCAATAGGACCTACTGTAAACACCAAAAACTATATATTTCCCTATTATTGCTGCCCTAGCAACTATTATGGGAGACCATACTGGTAGCTAATAGGACCTACTGTAGACACCAAAATCAATATATTTCTCTGTTTTTGCTAACAATATTTGGTCCTGTTAACTAAGGTCCCCCGTAATACGTATAACAGCTGCTCTGTTCTCCACGCACAAGGGTGCCTGCCGTGTGTTCACGCGCATGGCGAGCAGCACGCCTAAGGGTAGAGTACAGCAGTATAGGGTATGCATCTCCGACTGGTGCCGTCTTCGGTGCGGCCGCTTTCCTATGATAGCGCAGCTCCAAGTTTTTCTAAGCGGGGCAGCTCCACCCTTGGGCTATGTTTTACACTGCTGCCGTATAATATTAATAGTTGAACGAGGACGATATCATACATCAGTCTTAGCTACAGAGAGAGCCAGCTGTGTTTCGCCTATGCGAGTAAGAAAACGCAGTCGTACTGATGACGTGTGCCGGTACGTAGCGTGACAAAAGGATAAATAAGAGAGCAGGACTACTGTTAATCTGCCTCCTCCCCGTGATCAAAAAGCACACAGCACCTAACCACCTACCACGACATGAGCACGGCACACCTCCTTTGCTACTGCTGTTGTGGCACCACTGCTGCCGCTGCTGTCATCAGACGCAGACACGCAAACACACCTCTTCAATAGTCATGCTCAGCCTGGCAACGCCGATCCAGCGCTCCCCGACGGACCTCCCGCTGAGGCTGATCGCCGTTTGCGTGTCCTCCTCGTTTTCCATCTCCAGGTACGCTCTCCCCTTGTTCTGCCCGGCGCGGATAGAGTCCCCCGACCACATGGGCATCGTCACCTTCGTCGGAGAGCACCCTGCCTCGGCGAACCAGTGCTCAAGCTCTTCCTGGGTCATGGTGAATGGTATCCCGTCTACCTGTACCAGGGTCGGCGCCGGCGCCGGTGCCGCGGGTGCCTCTGCTGCGGCCTCTTCACTCCCTTCCTCAGCGGATCCCGTCGAAGCAGACTCGATAGATTCGCCCGCCTCTACCTCTGCCCCACCAGCTTCTGGGGTGGACTCCGACTCCGAGTTCTCGGTAGACTCGATCGACAGTAATCTACGCTGCTGCTGTGGCTGTTGCTGCCGTAGCTGCTGCTGCTGCTGGAGGATGGAACTTCGAGCGGTTGGCACCAGCGCAGACGGGCGACTCAATGCGGAATCCTTGTTGAGGTGGGCAGGCCGGGACAGGCCCGACAGCGGCCCTGTCGACAACATCCGCACGCTGCGGATTCGTGTGGACCTGCATTACCGAAGAGGGAAAGCAATTGAGTGCGTGAATATCAACAGGAACTGGAGGTGGCGGTGGAGACGGCCCTAGTGCCGCCGACAGAAAATGACTGGGCTGTGCTGCTGTCGTTGTGAGTGGTACATAGGGAGGGTGAAGGCTGCGGCGCCTCTTACAACCACGAAAAAGCAACACCCCAGTGCTCCTTGTACGAAGACCCTTGTTATGCAAGACGCACCTGGCACCTGCGCCACCTCCAGCCATGAGGCCAGCCGCCTTCGGCGCGCCTCTAGCGAAAGCTACCAACAAGGAAGACATACTTTCCGTGAGCAGTTGAC
Organism: Costaria costata; assembly: GCA_036873775.1. Classification (NCBI taxonomy): domain Eukaryota; class Phaeophyceae; order Laminariales; family Agaraceae; genus Costaria; species Costaria costata. The sequence continues at coordinate 10,744 of JAYJME010001336.1, forward strand.
AACAGGTGTGGCAAAGGGCAGGGGTCTGAGACTGAAACCCTCGAGGCGTTTTGCTTACGGGGCCATGGCTCCCAATGTAACGATGATCTGCGTATGGCGACCCGATCGGACCGACGACGTGCGATTGTCAGCTTTCTATCTACGTGCTCGCTACAGACGAACAGGGGCAGAAAAAAGCGAGCGCTGCTATACTAAACCTGCGGGCAATAGTGGCGATGGCCCACGACGACAAAGGGCGAAGCTTGCACGGTCGGCTTGAATTTTTCGATCGGAACGTTACCCAACTCACGAAACATGTCGAAAAAATCGTCGGGCATCATCAAGGTGAGTCGACGCAGGAGACGGACGGTAGCGATACCTGAACTCGATGCCGTCGCCAAGCACATGGACAGACTCTAGCTACCATATGTCAAAGACTGATGGGGGGCCCCCCTGGAACGATCGCCTTTACGCGCAGATGGTGTCAAGCACGGGATCGACTTCAGTGCCAAGATCAAGAACATTGCCGCACAGGAACCTTTCCCAGATCTTCAGGACAGGCTCGTGGGAATAGCGGAAATTACCGAGAGGATCGCTCTTGAGAGAAAAAGCATTATGGTGAGAACGCTGACTACATGATTGCCAAAATGGGTGCTGCGATGCTGCAGCGGTTTAATACTGATACCATGTTCGTAGCTATTAATAGTAGCCGTCTGGCAACATCATCGATTGGTCTCTATACAAAAACGATGTCAATCGCTTGATATACGTACGAGTACAAGAGTACCAGGTATGACTTTACGTCGGTCGATGGCTGGCGTTCTCTGTTTTCTGCCTGATAACACCGTGTCCGGAAATGTAAGGACCTTTTTATTATTGATACGAACTGCTTCAAGCATACCTGGTACCTGGTACCAGGTACCAAGGTACCAGGTATCGCCCCAAATGTATTCAGCATAGGAACTTCATGCCGTTTGTGGAGATGGATCCTGGTTTTTTGCATAATACGTGTGTTCTATGAACCCCTGCCGAGCTACGTACCCCAAAAAATATCCTACACTATTTCCAAGTAGTTTTGTCCCCAAAAAACGTTTCCGGCTCTGAAGGGTTTTATTTTTTCTTGTTTTTTCGTCAGATACATATTTATGTTTTGGAAAATTTTGGTGTTTAAGGGGATCCCAAACTTCCGTCGAAAATAAAATTTAAAAAAAAAAACATACGTTATTCTGGACGTTTGGTCGACGGCGATGCATAATTATGCGCTTCACAAGATCCGATCGTACCGCACCTCCTTGCGACAATAAAATTACCTCTCTCTTCCATGCCGCCAGTATGATCGAGCGAAAAGTCAAGTGCTGGGCAAGCTGGAGCAGATCAAGACAACCGTCATCACACCCGCAAAGGTAAAATCGACCACGTTGCCAACATGTTAAAGTCTATGACATGCACTATAAAATACCTGGTACACAAGAACACGGCATGTGGAGTGAGAGGGTCTTGCCGACCGGAAGACCAGCGCAGGGCAGTTCAGCAAGAAGATATTTCCAGTTTGTTGGGGTGGTTCGCGAACGGTGACGCCATCACGCCTAATCATAATGAAAAACGGTGTGACATGGCCATGTTTCTCCTACAGTACACGAAACGTAGATGGGATATCTTACATTAATTGACAAACCACGCGCGTTTTGCTTGTTCCCGACAAGTTCAAGGCGATAACGGAGGTCGTCGCCCGAAATGGGAGATTTGAGGCGACTCCTTAAAAGACACGTCAAAGCTTCATGTGCACAGATCTATGGGTACTGTCCTCTATTCCCAGGCTTACCCCTCGGCTACTACCCTGCACATTTTCCTCGTGTTTCAATGTTCAGGCCTTGTTACAAGATAGAGATAGCTGCATCAAGGCTTTGCTGAAGGTCGAGGAAAAGACAGCAGGTGAGGGTATCGGACATTCGCGCTATATTCAGCGAGACATGGTGACATCGTTCATGTCCTCCAGTCGCATCTGCTGTGGGCGCGTGCGCCCTTTGCTAGCAGTGCATGTCTCGCAGGCAGCGGTGATCCAGACTTGCCCATTTTCTCAACTATGTGAGAAGGGCATTCCCCGAATATCTTGATCATTATTCGTCCCTCGATCCTGTCTACGATAGGCACGCCTACGACCGCACAGTTTTTTTTTGTCTCACGTTGCCGTTCTAAAACGAGTGTAGCCGCTGACAAAACAGATGGCCAATCGAAGGAATTACGCGAGGCACACCGAGTGGCTACCCTCGAGCAGCGCCACCAGCTAATGAACACGGAAACGACCGTGGACAATAACTTTGAGTTATTCGAGGCGCAGCGGATAGAAGAAATCAAGGTGACGTCAATGAAAGAGGGAAAAGTAAGGGAAAAGGAAAATAAGTGTGCTGGGCCGATTAAATACTAACGGTTACCTTATCGCGATGCTATCATGCGAGAAAGAACAGCGCTCGTAAGCAGATGCTCTATCAGTAGCAATGACGGGGAAGTTTACGTTCTGGCACATCCGAACCATTGCGACATACCTCCTATCAATAGTAAAAACGCCTACTACGTACTCTGCGTGCCTTGACTGAAAGAGGCAGACCAACCCTTGACGCATACAGAACACACTTTTAATAGCACCAAACAAGTCCGCGGGAATATACGTCGTTTTGGCACGCGCCGGAATCTGAGTACTCGTAGTGTCCGGCATTACCTGTGGCCGACGCGTCAACAACGTTCGGTTTTGTGCCTTTCACCCCAAGGAGCTTACATTAATCGGTTCGAACGGTCGGATGAAGGAATGGCATTTCCAGCTCTGCAGTAGCAGGCGAGCGCGTCGACAACCGACAATGTGAACTATTATGGTTACTGATATATTTGTTCATCTCCTGGAAAATGGTCCACCTTCGCCATCACGTTATTTTCACGCCCATGTCATACAGGCTTGTGCCCCCAGGCGAGCAAAAGTATCGAGTCGTTTGGGCAAGCGATGGGTGGGGTGTCAATACACCGCGCACTTTTTACGTTTCGAGCGAAACCTCCATCTCACCCAGCTATGCTCTTCTGTTTTGAAAGGATATTCTGGAGGAGTTCCTCCGATGCGAGTTGTACTACCACTGCCGAGCGCTGGAAATGTTGGCGCCAGCGTTGATGCATATTGGCGGGGTGGACGCGGAGTCAGCGCGAGAGGTGCGTGCTTCTGAGGCCCAATAACGTCCCATAGGCAACTGCGGTTCTCGTCGTGTACGGCTTGATATGAACGTTGATATCTCGAATCGAATCGAAGATCCGACCGTACTACTGCTGTTCACGCTCCGGAGGAAGACGGTAGTTTCGTCAGACAAAAACCCGAACTCTAGCCGTGTGTGGACGATCTCGAGGACAAAAAACGCCGCCGTAGTTGGAGAGCAGCCGCAAGGCCCAATGAACTAAACACGTGGACCTTTTTGGACGGCGGATAAAATGTGACGATGGCGCTAACATGCTCGTTCGTAGCGCTGGACCCTGGACCCGGGAGTATAGGCACCGGAAACAAAATCCTGGCCCGTTCAATGAACCCGATGAAGTGTCGGTCGTTCCCAGCCTTGATGGTTTAGTTGCGCTTTCGATACTTTGAGCCGTATGACGCCAGAATGAAGCACGAGCGGATCTCCGCCTGCTTCGTTAATTCGCTGTTGCGATTTCGTGTCACCATGTGCCCATGAACAGCGCACCGATCCCTTTTCGCGCTGTTGCGTTGCCTCCTGCTTGGGTGCGTGGCAGAACATACGAGAGGACATCGAGGGCATGAACAAACAACTCCGCTACACCTGAGAGGACGGGCTTTCGGCAATCGAATTGTTTTGTGCTTTGCGGATACCATCAAATAGAATTGCAGGACGGGGCTGCTTGCTTCTTCTCTGTTTAGCGTTCAGTAGATGAAGAGTGCGGCGTGACGTTGATAAACTATTAATGTGAGTTAGCTTGGTAGTATATCCATACTTGTACGAGCACAGTATTTACAGTAGGTCGCCCTGGCATGCGCGGCGTTACGGTATTGCCCTCGGGAACGCCTGTAAAGGCCCAGGAATAGGAACACGGGAGAGGATGGTGTATTACTTGGAAGGCCTCGTAGTCGCATAGGGAACAGGGGTTCAGGGCGAGGCTACAGCCGAGCTCCACCCTTATTCAGACCTTTCATGGAAACCCTAACTGGATAATACAACGCCGCCCTTCCAACAAAGCACATAGCATACTGTTCGTGACAAAGCGGGACCTGCTTCTTAATATACATCTGCAAACCTGGAAGGGGATACGCGTTTGTCCCGAGCAACCTCTCAACAGATGGCGACGACGGAAGGACCGCGGCGGCTCGAGAGAGGCGTGGCGCATACAAAATCAGCCATGTCCGTCATGCCAGCAGGAGGAGAGGAACGCGATGTACTATACTATTCGTAGGGTAGGGGGCGTGCGCCACAAACCGTAACAAGTGTTTTGCGCACGTTTGCACGCTGGCCCTATTAAAGATGTCAGGGTGACATCTAATACACTCTATTTGAATGAATACTGCAAGTACATAACACGATCCGGCTCACGTGATACTATTATACGGGTAATGGGTCGTCCACTTCTTCAAGTACCCACTATTTGCGCCCCAACACGTCTCGTCCAGAGCGACGTGACGTGGGGGGGATTTCTTGGTGCCTTTTTGTTGAGCACGTACCCTGTTTCAACCCAGCGGGCAGATTGTCCGGCATGTCTTCGCTGTCGTGGGGGTCGGCACAGAGCTTGCAACGCGTCACGGAGGGGCCCCGCGGTGTGCCTCCGCGCTGAGCATGTCGCGAGGGCAGATCCCAGTAGAGGAGTTTATCCCCTGCAGGGGAAACGTCCAGTGTGTCGCCGGAATAAGAAAAGGGGCCAACTGCAAGAATCTTGGAGGGGCCGAGAGAGATCTCGTTTGCGCTTCCTCGGCAGAGGAAGGCAGAGGGGGTTATGTCGTCAGCTATGATACGTAGTACGTACAGGGCCGGCGTGCATGCATGCGTCACGAATCCAAGTATAAACACGCTAAATGAAGGGCATGGTCACATGCAGCAGGGACGTACAGAAATAAAAGTCCTGGACCAACACTCCGTTTTTTTGGTTTCGTATTCGGCCCGCAGGGGGGGGGGGTACAGGTAGGGGGGGGGTCAGCCACACTGAAATCAAGCGTTGCGCTGAATAGGGGATATTATTAATGTTCACACCCACCCCCCCCCACAAACGCCTCACGATGCCTGTGAAACCCGACCGCACAACATACTCTGTTTCAGCGTTTCAACTGTTGGAGGGTCGAATACCCCACCTCCGTGCTCGGAAACGTGCAAATAGGCTTCGTTGTGCACGTCTCACGTCTGAACGGGCAGTGCACCACATCTGTGTCTTCTGTGGAAGCTCAAGCTTTTGCTGGCGATATGTTGAAGATGCTGTGGTTTCGGCCCCCTTGGGGGGAGGGGTGTGTTAGTTGCTTTCGTGCCCGCAGTTTTCTGATTGGTCAATTTTTTGTCCGTGGTAGGAGTGGTCATGGAGTTTTTTGTCCGTGGACGCCCTCGCATGCAGGGGACATGGCTTCATCATGATTTCAGATTTCAGCGCTAGCCTCTACAACCAAATAACAGTAGCAGTAAGTAGTCTAACCGGCAGCTTACCGTACCAGGTACCCTGGTATATTTTACTTATCATTTACTCTTGTTTGTACATTGTTTGACATTTGACCGGTAGATAAAGCAGTCACCGGTACAGCAGTCACATACTGACTGCTATATACCGGTATACGTGTCGATGAAATGTAAAAGCTTACACACCTCGGACAGACCATGATCTAGATAATCTAGACACTAACCTGTCGTTCTGAGATGCTGTGCACAGGATCTGTACCGTACAGGGAAACTAAGGGACGAGTCACCGGGAGACGAGTCGCCCCCTCTCTGTCAGAAACGCTTTCCTTCCGCTTTTTCGGCAAAGATCAATAATACAACAAACCTCTACAAAGGGAATTTACAAGTGAGTGGCAACGCGAGACCTGCTAGATAGGCAAACCTGAAGGGTGATACGC
>JAYJME010001337.1:0-16794 GCA_036873775.1 Costaria costata
GCGATCACTGAGGCACCTGGCTCGCTTCGCTCGCTCTGTGCGCTGGGAGTGTGGTTTGTGGACTGCGCTGGGAGTGTAGTTTGTGGTACTGCGCTGGGAGGTTGTTGGTGGGAGAACCCAAAAGTATGAGATAATATTTTTAAAAATCAAGATCATGGTATACAATGTTACATGTATCGCGCTACCGATTCAGTGGGTACAACATTACCAAGGACAACGTCTCGAATACCGGTTGATGCCAGCCTCCACCGGGGATCTGGTGTCCTTCAGTCACAGAAACGGCAAACTGCATGTTGTGCAAACAGGATACAAAGCGCCCCCAAGAGTAAAGGACTGTTCTACAGAACATAAACAATAATACTGAGTACGCTGCAGTGATATTAAGGGTGGATGCAATTTATTGCAGATACTGTAAACCATTTAATAATATATTACTTGTAAAAGAGGTATGTCGTTTCCAGGTAAGGTGTATTTCACGCAGCAACCGCCGCAAATGTACTGAAAATAGGCTAAGTACTGGCGGAAATATACGGCACATTAAAAAGTGTACTCATGCTTGGAATATGATAATAACCAGTACTCGTATGGTTGCGCTGTTATAAACATTGCGATCGAAAAATCTGAGGCTCGATTGAACCAAACATTTTTTACATTTTGTGTAGGAGACGATACTCAGTTGCATCAAATGTATACAGGCCAACCGTAAAAAAAGCACACACCGTGGACCGAGAATGAGCCTTTCAAGTAAACGATAAAGGAGATGTTTCGAGGACGTAGGAAACCCAGGCGCAGGGCATCAAACGTTTAACCCAATGATAGCTCAGGATAGAAGGTGGATCACCAAAGGGGAACTGCAGCAGTGCCTACACGTACGGACGTAACAATAGTGACCTTCGAAAAACACGTTAACCACAGTTATTACCCGTCCAATTGTGTTGGAAACCGCTCGATATCTATAGCTCAGGATTAAACAAGAGCCCATTCAGAGTAATAGCATCAACAACATAAAGAAATGGACACTCCCGCGTGGGGCCCACTTTCGGATAGCTGGCGCTATGAATATGTGTGATGTACACTACATGCTGGACAGAAGCGGCCCGCCTGTTAGGATCACTCCAAATCGTAGCTACGAATGTGCAGCAACTTTCTCCGAGTATTGACATCAAAACATGTCTACACTGCAACGGCCTCGTATCGTACTGTTCCAGTTTGGGTTTGTTTAGAAGGCTCTTTGGCGGCGTTGACAGGTCACTAAGAAATAAGTACAGGACGATATACAGAGGAGACGACATCGTGTACGCACCACGCAGGCACATAATGTATGCCCGTGTAAGAATAATTCAAATGGAGGGACCTCATCCAAGGGTGTCAAGGTGGCGAAACCCCCGCAGTCTAACTACGATCCCCGGGCATGTCTCCCTGGGAAAGGTACGCCACACCTCTAGGCTGCAAGATCCAAACAATAGGGATACTCGTATAACTTCTTCCTCTCCTTTGAGCCTACATCGGTCTCAAAGGCACAGGCCATCATGTGGAAAACACCAAGCAGTAGCCTAAAGTGCCGAAGCACCAGCCCACCAACACATATCACTGATGTTGCGCCTACGTAGTGTGCAATTCCAGCTACCCTCACGAGCTTCTATTATATCAGAAGGTTTAGGTGTAGAGTTGGCCCGAAAACCACACGCTGGACAATAAGCCTATTGAATATGCCTATGGGTATGTCAATAGGTCTGGGTATTGTGTATAGATACCTATTGGCACCTTCAACGTGTATACGGTTTTGTCAGTCGATACCTATGGCTGCAACCAGTTGGCCACCAAAACATTGGACAATAGACAACACACTATTGTCCTTAGGATAGATGCGTGAATCCGTCCATCGATACCAGTTGTTTCGACAGTCTACCAAAAATCTGCACAATATGCTATTGTTCTTACAATAGGAATGCCATATTGTCGATCGATACCTATAACGTTGACCGATAGCTACCTTAAACTACCCATTGCTTTCCCAATATTTATGTCATATTGTCGAACGATACCCATTGCATTGACTAATAATATACTACACGCTGGATACTAGTTTATGGATATGCCTATAGGTATGTTATTAGGTTGGGGTATGGCATATCGATACTTATTGCTACCTGCAAGAGGATAGTGGAATTATCGATCGATACCTAATTGTTTCCATAGGCCCAGAGAAATTGGTCTGATCGATACGCTCGAAAAATAAAAGTGGTGTTCTGTTTTCCAGCAGCTGGAGCTTTCGATTGATGTCTTCTTAACCCTATCTCCTGTTTTGAAACGAAATAACTAAGAGTTGATCAAGGTATATATGTTGCTATCATCCACGGTATCCATTAAAACAATATCTGTTTTCCTAAGCAATAGCTCTAAAAAGGAGGGTATACATTGACAAGCAATATGTATCGACTAAGACACTTACAAACACATTAAATAGGGAGTATATATCGATCGATCCACTTGCGTAAAGATAATACTCAGCATTAGGTATCGATAAATACCCTTTCAAACATTTTTCATTCAGCAGTAGGTATCGATCGATATCCTTATACACATATTGTTTAAATATATACGTGTTGATTGGTGGCGATCAAAAGATATTGTTCGAACGGTAGGCTGTTGGGAATAATTTTATTATAAATATGGTGCCCAAGATATCTATCGATAAACACCATTGCAAGCGCTTTGTAGCCACTACCCTAACCGTATTGTCGTGTACAATAACTATCGATAGACCCAGATGCTAATCGACTGCGCTCCGCGATAAGTAACGATCGCGGTGTTTTTGGACTTATTGTTGGCCCAATTGCCTATTTGATAGGGTATTATGTAGGGTATAAAAAGGACCTGAAAGGCACACAAACAGGTCGCTCTAGACCACTGAAGGCCCGAGCTCATATCAAACATGCATAAAGAGTAATACCCACCTTGTTGAATACATCCCGCTGAAGATTTTAAAGTCACATCAAGGACCAGACATTGTCGGACCCGGGTATTCTCCGCAGGGGTAAAGAGGAGCGCGGTGTGGATAATGGATAACGAAGTGAAGGCGATTGTAACGAGATGGGCTGTATTTGAACGCCTTGCTCTCTCCAACACCAAATCCATAGAATAACGAAAAGTTTAGGTATGGATATCTATCGCCCGAAACAATAAACTTGTGAAAGGTCTATCGATATATATCGTCCGAAACAACAGGTTTGGTGAAAGGTCTGTCGATACCTATCGTCCCAAACAATAGGTTTAGGTGCAAGGTTTATTGATACCTATCGTCTAAGAGAGTAGGAATCGCGTCTGAGTCCCAATAATATATTGCCCGAATAATACTGTTTTGGAATTTTCGATCGATAGCCATTTGTTTAACTGGTAGGCTATGAGATTTACATGCTAATACAACATTGACCAAGCAGTAGTCAATCAGTGACCATACCAGTCGGTACCCATTGTCGGCCACAAGAAGGTTCCAAAAGTGTTAACAGAACCTATCATAAGCAACGATGGGCCTCCTGTTGTAATAGCATCGTATCGATCGCCTAGTGACATCGGACGTATTGCGCAGGGTGTGGTCGAAATACAGGAGCAGTGTATATCATCCATCGCGTGTTAAAACGCCACTTCGTACATGTACTGCTGCCTTTGATAGCTAGGAATCAGAGTTGCGACGGCAAACATGCGCCTAAGCCGCCATCCCTACGTTTGTTGCGGTTGATCATCAATCATACACGAACGAGGGCGGCACAATTGCAACGAACCAACGTTGGTTGACGGTCTGCACTGAAATGCGCTAGTCGAAGCGATATACGACTTGTTTCAACGCGTAGACAACACGCAACAATTTATGAACAGAGACGACAAAACGTTGAGACAAATATCTTCGTCTTGCATTGGGCCCTTCTTCGTTGGGCGGTGACACATTCGTTGCCTGGGCAAAAGTAGAAGAGGTCGTGCGAAAGGAAAATATCATGATCCTACTCATGGTACTGCACGTATGATCTTCCCGTAGAGGGTGGGGAGTACAGGTGTTGGCCTTTTTTCAATCACCGGTGTATTCGCGTGTACTACCCGGGAGGCCAATACCCGTCAGGGGTACGGGTGGCACCTCATACTCGCCGGCAACGTCGGCCCCGGGAAAACGGGTACCGGGTGTATTACCTTGAAAACCATCCGGGTGGAATCATACTGTCCCGAAGCACCTTCCCTCAGGACTATTAATAGTTGGCACAAAAACTCCGGCAAATATTTCCCATCAAGAGTGTATCTCTCACAGAACACACGTCACAAGATATTCACGCAACGGCAACCGAAGTCCTGCAACCAATAATCTACCCCGACTGAGAACAAACGCGAGAGTTGCCAAATATCGGTCGAGCAAACCCCAAGTGCGAACCATGCCGAAAAACATACGAATATTTCCCACTTAACGCGATATAGGGGATACCCCTAAATTATTTGACAAAAAACAATACATCCCCTACAATCCATGACAAAACAGGGTACACAAATGTTTTATGACGGGGACGTCGACATTTTCAGTCAAGTCGACTCCAAATCAAATACTCCGGTGTTTGTCGAGCTCCCTGGTAGCCTCCCAACCCAGAGTAAGTTGGGTTTTGTTTTTCGCGAATGTATAGCAGATGAACGACTGTGATCAAACGTTGTGTTATTGACGTGGATGTTTACCTCTTTAGGCACGTTTTGAATTGATGTAACCCAGATTGCCTCCTGAATGATGGGGCTGGATATCTCAAACACATTGTAGCAAAACGAATATACTAAGTCCAATGGAAAAACGACCAAGGACCCAGACCCGCTCAATGGTGACTAATATACGTAGATCAGAGTAACAGAGAGCTTGGTTCTGTGAAAACTGCACATCACGAGACACCATGATACTGCGTCGTCCGCAAATACAATCTCCTGACACCCCGTCGGCTCCAGCTGTAATCATGAGGCTGCATGAGGACAAGTACAAGTCATTGATTTGTGGCCTGTGGACCCGGTACGACATAATGACGTATACTGACACCAAAGTCAACTGCCACAGGGCAATCGCCACCTGTCGGTAGTAGAGATCCCCTGGGGTGGTCTTGTGTCGCTCGCGAAATATATCACATTATAAAATAACGTGGCGAGCTTGTCCAACAGTACACAATCGGCTGTCGCTGCCCCGTATGCGTAATTATAGCGGCAGGTTTGGCAGCGCAATTTTACTCTGTTCACATTTAGTATAATACGTTATATAAAATGAAACGTTTTTGGACGAAGCCAAGCTTTCCACTAGCGACCGAAAGTCGTTTCTCGCGCTCTTACCTGAGGGGCAAGCAGGGGCCCCGTGTGTAGCATGCGGCACAAGTCAGAGCCCCGGTCGGGCTCTGTTGCGCAACCTGTGGGCGTTCAAAATAACGAGGGAAATACTTTTTAAGCGGGAAATGTTTATGACTACCTAAGGCAACACAGGACGTTTAACGCCAGATCAAAATATCGCGCTTCAATTTTTTGACGGCCTTCACTTCTGCGTGTATTTGTGTGAGCAGCACCACCATCCGAGGAGTCCGCTCCAAGACGTCTCCAGCAGGAGCACCACAATCACCAATCCTAACCAAAGTCAGCAGCATGATGTGACTAGTAGCGTGCTGTTGTTGTCCCAAACGTTCTCCCCGTACGTACGTAGCTCCTGAATAACTTTGTCGACATGTGTTGCTGCTGCTGTATCATACTCGTGCCTGTGTCTAACCTTGCCTTGAGCTCCCAGTCTCAGTACTTGGTACCAGCCACGAAAAGTGCATCTCTGTGTGTCTGTTTCATGTTTCTAGATCCACCGACTTCAGTTGGAAATAGGGCCGAACATAAACCACAAGAGTCTAGAGAGATGCACTACAAATATTGTTTGGATGCTGCGAAAGAGGGAGAAACATACCGGTATTAGGGCACACTTTTTCCTTGGGGCTTCCAAAGCAACCACGCAGCCGAGGTACACCGAAGAGTAACGGAAGCAACCCAACACCAACAGAGCTCCACACTCTCGCCTTAGGGACAATCACGCGTTGGACACGGCGCGTTGGTGTCCGGATGTGTGAATGCAGTTATCACAAGAATATACACGCGATCATGCCAATATTTTCACGATTTGTTTTTTTGTCAAACGTGCGTCGTCAAACCTCACCATGTCTTAATACAAGCAATAGTACCAGGTACTCTTCCGAGTAAACAGGGTCTCTTGATAGCGCCCCTCCGTTTCAACTTGCAGCACATCCAGGGTTTCATGTCGACCACATCCCGAAAGGATACCGTGTACGCGATATATTGTGAGCCTCTTCCCGGATCAAGCGCAAGCTCACGGTCCGCAGCTATATTACCCATGCCCGTAATATACGTGCTGGGTGCCCTGAGTTTGGCTTTTCGGAAAAGAAAGTGCTTGTATAACAGGCCGCTGGGCGTTGGACTGTAGGGATACAGTGATCGTGATTTAAAGAAGAACAGTGTACTGTGGAATCGGACACACCGTGCCGGGCCGTTGATTTGATGCCGAAGACCTGTATATCAAAAGCCTCGCCGCCAGAAAAATGTCTTTACACCTTTAAGACAAAATGTCGTGGGGAGGTGTACCCTTTCTGTCATCCCGTCATGACGCGTTTCCATCCCGAGGTTCCCAGGATAAGGGTCGGTCCTAACGAAGAGTTTTGTTCAGGTTCTTCCCTAAATTTATTTTTTTCCTGTTTTATTTTCTGGAAAGCCATAAAAAACGTCAACCCCGGAAAAACTCGCCTCGAAGTGTTTTAGGTATTCCCAGTTTTGTTTTGGTTTTTAGGTACAAGGTGAGGAGCATAGCATCGGGCAGCCGCACCGCTTGAGCTGTGCCACCGCTCGCGAGCGCACATAGGTGGCCAGGGTCGTTGCCAGGGTCATTTGCAAGTCATGGCCAAACGCAGAAGGCGCAATAGCTTTCTGGGCTCTCATGGTCGAGTTGACACAGTGACCACACCGAGGTGGCCGACCGACTGAGCTCGCTGAGGGCAGTAGCTCAAGCGTTTGTGGCGTTGGGCGTTGTAGCGCGATGAGTTGGTGATGGATTTCACTCCGTAAGGCACCGACACCTGCCTACGAGTCAGGCGGACTGCGGTGGGACCACCACACGGATGGTTTCCGCGAGCGCTGCTGCTGTAGTGACGGTTCTGTGCCGGGAGGACGATTATTTGCGAGCCAGCTGAAGCTCGTGCTCGACAAGATTCACCCATCTTTGAATTTGGAAAAATAAGGAACTTTCAGGAAAAAACGAAATAAAGCACGTGTCGTTAGGACCGACCCTTACAGCCCTACATATTTCAAGATTCCCGCGAGATGCAGACAGACGCTGAAATGGTGTAAAAAACAACATTTTCGAAATTGAAGATTATGTTTCCATTGTAATCGGCTTACTGGTATGCGTCCGTATTTCAATGTACCCGTCACAAAAATATCCTGCCAAACTTGCAAGGCCGTAGTATGCGACGGCGGTCTGGATGATGAACAAGCTCCTCTGCGAGTGTCTATCAATAACGCCTGCCCCTACGTCCCGCCGCCTCAATCACTGTTGCATATTCAAGCTGGGTGTACAAATGGAAGATGCTGAAGGGCTGGAAGAAGCTGAGGGGTTGCTGAGGCACTGTCTGGTGATCGAAGAGGACAAACTTGGCCGAGACGATGTTCAGGTGGCGCACACGCTGTACAAGCTGGGCTTATGCGTCGGAAAGGCAGGAAAACTAGAGGAGGCGGATAAACTGTTAAGGCGCTGCCTAGTGATCCAAGAGGCCAAGCTGGGTCAAGAGGATGTGCAGCTTGCTAACACGCTGTACATGCTGGGTTTATGGACCCGAAGCGCAGGACAGCTGGCGGAGGCTGAGGAATTGTTGAGGCGATGTTTGGTCATCCAAGAGGCCAATGACCGAGAGGATGTGCAGGTGGCTTACACGCTGCACGCTCTGGGCATATCCGTTCGGGATGCAGGACGGCTTGAGGAAGCTGAAAAGCTGCTGGGGCGCTGTTTGGTGATTCAGGAGGCCAAGCTGGGCAGAGAGGATCTCCGGTTGGCTAGCACGCTGTACTCGCTGGGTGCATGCGTCCGAAAAGCAGGACATCTGGAGGAAGCTGAGGAGCTGTTGAGGCGCTGTCTGGCGATCCGACAGGCCATGCTAGGCCCCGAGGATGAGCAGGTCGCTGTCACGATGGGCTCGCTGGGTGTATGCATTCAAGATTCTGGGCGGCTGGACGAGGCTGAGGAGTTGTTGAGGCGCTGTTTGGTGATCCAAGAGGCCCTACTGGGCGGAGAGGATGTGCAGGTTGCTGTCACGCTGGGCTGGCTGGCTGTATGCGTCCAAGATGCTGGGCGGCTGGACGAGGCTGAGGATTTGTTTAGGGGCTGTCTGGAGATCCAAGAGGCCCAGCTGGGCGAAGAGGATATGCAGGTGGCTAACACGCTGTTCAAGCTGGGTTTATGCATCCGAAAGGCAGAACAGCTAGACGAGGCTGAGGAGTTGTTGAGGCGCTGTCTGGGGATCCAAGAGGCCACGCTGGGCCGAGAGGATGTGGAGGTTGCCATGACGTTGAACGAGCTGGGTGATTGTGTCCTAGATGCCGGACGGCTTGAGGAGGCTTGGGAGGTGTTGAGGCGCTGCCTGGTGGTTCGGGAGACCAAGCTTGGCCTAGAGGATGTGCAGGTTGCTAACACGCTGCACTCGCTGGGTGTATGTGCCTTAAAGGCGGGGCAGTTAGAGGACGCTGAGGAGTTGCTGAGGCGATGTCTGGCGATCGAAGAGGCCAAACTAGGCCTAGGGGATGCGCGGGTGGCCATCACGCTGCATTCGCTAGGTGTATGTGTCCGAAACGCAGGACAGCTGGAGGAGGCTGAGATGCTGTTGGGTCGCTCTCTAGTGATTCGGGAAGCCAAGACGGACCGGGGGCAGTTGCAGATGGCTTACACCCTTCACGAGCTAGGAATTTGTGTTCGAGATGCGGGACGGCTGGAGGAAGCTGAGGAGTTGTTGAGGCGCTGTCTGGTTATCAAAGAGACCAACCTGGGCCGGCAGGATGTGCAGGTGGCTAACACGCTGTATAGGTTGGGTTTATGCGTTCAAGATGCGGGGCGCCTGGAAGATGCTGAGGGTTTGTTGAGGCGCTGTCTGGTGATTGAAGAGGCCAAGTTGGGCAGAGATGATATCGAGGTGGCCAACACGCTGTGCTCGCTGAGTGTGTGCGTTCTAAATTCGGGACGTCTAGAGGAGGCTGAGGAGTTGTTGGTGCGCTGCCTATCCATCCAAGAGGCCAAGCTAGGCGAAGAGGACATGCAGGTTGCCGTCACGCTGTGCTGGCTGAGTATTTGCATTCAAGATGCTGGACGGTTGGACGAAGCTGAGGAGTTGTTGAGGCGCTGCCTGGTGATCGAAGAGGTCAAGCTGGGTCGAGAGAATGTGCAGATTGCTAACACGCTGTATAGGCTGGGTTTATGCGTTCGAGATGCTGGACGGCTGGACGAGGCTATGGACTTATTGAAGCGCTGTCTTGTGATCCAAGAGGCCAAGCTGGGCAGAGAAGATATCGAGGTGGCTAATACGCTGTACTCTCTGAGTGTGTGCGTGCGAAAGGCAGGACACCTAGAAGAGGCTGAGGAGTTGCTGGGGCGCTGTCTGGCGCTCGGACGCCTGCTACGGTAGGGGAAGCACCTTTCTTGTTGTGAAACTCCTTGCTTGAAGAGCTCTCTACATCGCCCAACACCTGAATTTGAGACAAACTGTAACCCTTAACCCGATGAATAGTCCCATGGTTAAGGTACATAACGAAGAATACCGTAAAACATAAACGGAATCTGGACGATGTTGGGGGGGTTCCGTCACTTGGAAATGGTTTGGCCAAGTAGTGATGCCCCTATGGTAGTATGGCTCGAGGGACCAAGCTGGGCAGAAATTGTATGGAGGTGGCCATCGCCGTGAACGAGATGATTGTCTGTGTTAGAGATACTGGACGGCTTGAGGGAGATGATGAGGTGTTGAGGATCTCTCTGGTAATCCGGCGGGCCAAGCTGGGCCTAGAGGTAGTGCAGCTGGCTATTAATAATACGCTGCACAGGCCGAGTTAATGCGCCGTACAGGCAGAAAAGCTAGAAGAACCTGAAGAGTTGTTGAGGCGCTGTCTGGTGTTTGTTTCAGGAGGCCAAGCTGGGCCTGGCGGGTATGAAGGTGGCTAACGTTATGCACAAGCTACGTATATGTACCTTGTGGCGGTTGGGTCACCATGGGATGTCCTAGTGGGTTTCTATTGATGTGTAGGCATGAATGTTATTAGTCGAACCGTAAGACGCATGCTACGATAGAGGTAGCACTTTTTAGGTAAAATATTTTCTGAACGATGGAGCTCCTCAACCCTAAAACGTCGGGATTCCATTCTTGTTTTGCTATATGACTCGTTGTGTACCTAGGCCGTGGGATAGTTCATCGGGTTAAGCGCACATTAGTACTCAAAGTTGGGTTTTGGATGAGGTGCAGAGACCCCCAAATGGGGAACCGAAGAAAAAAGAAGGTGCACCCATATCGTAGCATGTGTCGTAACATGTAACCGCCATGCGTAGAGACCTGGGATTGTCCTCTTTCATGGTGCGCATACTACCACTCTGTCTTTTTCTACCGGCGTGTGCTTCTGCGAGTCCATCTATCAAGCCGGGTGTGCAGTGGTGCTGGCCCCTGGCCCCTGCTGAGTTCGGGGTATAGGTGTAGAAGTGTGGGTAACCGCTGTTCGTTAGCTCCAAGCGGGATAGGTTTCAAGTCATTGTATAAGTCTCCCAACAGGGTAGAGGCAAGTCGAGGAGTGAGCTCGTACGTAAGAGCTCACCGTCTACCATCAACAATGTCAGCCAAGTACTAGGTATCCCATGATTAGCCAATAACACGAACCGGCATGAAACTGATACGTAACTGTCATACTGACAATTCTAAATCAGCAACCGCTTCTTTGCGTGCCTCATAGCCTTATATCCAGAACCGCTGGAGTAAACTGAAGAGTTGTTGAGGTGCTTGTTGCGATGCCGGCCGCACGTCCAGTCGTGGCAGCGTCCCAGCAGATTATTGCACGTTGGGCTTGTCCGGTGACTTGGAGCATATTTTCTAGCGTGGTGGGTACATGCAATTCGGAAGATCGAATTAATTGTTGGGTATTATTACTCCTGGTACAGCTGGTGATGAGGTGCTTCTAAAATAATACCAGGTACACAACAGAGTGGTACATGAAGCGTTCATGAGGTACGTCTGTAGCTCTCGAGGGGAGAAGGGCGAAATGGTGTCTGGATGCATATACACGACGTTAACGCTTTGTGCTCAGATAATGCGAGCGGTGAGTCACTACTTAGTACCCGTTTCTGATCATGTTACTACCGCTGACTTCCTTGCTGTGGTAAAAGTTTGTCCGGGGGAATGCGCTACTAAACCAGCAGCATTGTCAAGACCCTGGGCGGGTCTGAACAACCTGGCACGAACGGTGCGGTTTTATTTTTTGGCGCTCCCCTTCCACCGGACATGTGTGCTGTCCATCCCCGCACTCCTTCCTGTGAAGGGTACTGCACGGAAACCTCGTTCTAAACATGTCGTTCCTCCCTTGGCCTCCATCCTTACCTGGCTGGCCAGCTGCTACCATAAGAAATTTTCGTCACAGCTTAAATCGGATGTGTGTGCCGACCCGACGATAACGCCGAGATTCGGGCGGACCCAGTAGCCTTTACTGCTTGTCTAAATTATATTCTAGGATAAAGTATATAAATCGGAGAATATTTTGTATAATATGACTTTAGCATAGTCGACTAATTTTTCAAAACAAAAACGCCTGATTATTTCGAGAAAACGTTCATATGGGTAGAGGGTCGGGGTTGGGGTTAGGGTTAGGGTTAGGGTTAAGGTCTAACGTAGTGTTTTGGGCAGTTTTCGAGATATTCCCTATCGAAAAACTGGAACCACACGCCGGCCAAAGCAAAATCCCCGAGTTCAATACTTTGTCCTAGATAATATATAAGATTTGTGGTAAAGACGGCTCGGCGGACCTCACAAAATGGCACGAACGGTACCGCTCTACTGTAATATGAATAGTACCTGTGCGTGTATCCTTCTGATCTGACGTCTGTGCGGTTAATCATCGTCCATATCGGGAGATTTGCCGCACGGAAATTAGATACCAAACTTCGGCCCTCCCCTGGCCTCGTTATCTACCCGGCTGACAACTCATTGCTGCCATAAGGCGGTTTTCATCACATTTTACATAGAGTGAAAGCACCCCCTCTTTGAGCTGCAAATGGTCCGCGTAAAATCACGCCTATCGACAAGCCAAAACCGGTGCAGCACCAAGCACGCGAAAAACAACTCGCCTTCCTTTCGCGGTGGCCAGCCAGCCACACGTCACCCCCGTATGTGACAACGCCCCCAACAAAGCAAAACCAAGGCTGCATGTAGCAATTTTGTATATACTACAGCCTACGCCTCCCGCCTTCAACTTCTGTCCTGAATCATGGGTGGAAGAACATTGCTATCTTCCAATCAATTCGCGTCCACCACAGTTACAACCGCGAATGTATGCCATCCAAACTCCTACTAGTATCACTCAGCACCAAACGGACAAACAAAACCAAGCAAGAACACAAGCAAAAAACTCCTGATCCCCCCTACTCCCCCCTCTTTTCCCCCTCCGTGACGCCTCTAGCGTCCAATGAACCAATCCGTTTGCCATCGCGTTCTCCTACGGACCACCTCATCCCCGCCGTTCTTAGCCACGCACTGGGCGGACGCTGCTTCCAGACACACTTGCCCCCGTGCTGTTGCCGCCGCCGCCGCCGCCTCCGCCTCTGAAGCCTCCGCCCGCCGCAATGCCGAACCTGGCGCCGCAGCCATCTGTTTTGGCCTGGCTGGTGATCTCATCGAATCCTCTGCCCGCCCCGGCCGCCACCCCTCCAAAGGACGGCCGGGCTCCCTCTGGGGCGAACGCGCCGAGACGACCGTGGCAGCAACACAAAAACCAGAAACGATGACGACAACAATTAAAACAATAGCAATGGCAACAGCAATCGCTTGATTGACCGATAGGTCCATTGGTTGGTTATATTGCTTGACCGATTGAGTACACGGTTCGGAACTGCTGCTTTGCTGGTTGATTGGTTGATTGTTCAACCTACTGGTTAATTGATTGGTTAAACGTTGGTTGATTGATCGTTCGATCGGGTAGTTGGTTGATTGATCGTTCGATCGGGTGGTTGGTTGATTGATGCGTGCATTAGATGCGGTATAGCGGCGGCATGTCTTCGAACCCCTTAGGAGTCGGGCGTCTTCTTAATTGGATTCACGACTGCCGTGCTTAGCTCAACACAGCCGATGACCAACCCCGATGGGCATGTGCTTAAGCGCCTTGCCGGACATAGTGAGCCTACCCCGAACGCTTGTCTGCCTTGCCGCATTTGGACGCCGGGAAACGGGTGAGGCGGTCGATTCCACACTATAAACAGCGCAATAATTTCCTCTATTCGGTCGATTCCAAAACGATAAACAGCACAGTAGTTTCCTCTATCCTGGGGTACCAAGGCTTATTACAAAAGATCCACGTGCAAACGAAACCCAGCCACACGTTTTCAAGAAAAACCTATTTGAAAGAAACCATAAGATCATCACTACGGCAAAACATTTCGAGGCACTGCTCCGTGCCCTATCACCGCTGGCTCCCTCTCCGGAAACATCCCCAAGACTACAACAGAACATAGCCGCACCTCAACGCACTGAATCAGTTCGTAGCAAGTCCTGTCCGAAACAAAACAAAAGGAACACGACGTGGTGTAAGTGAACGAAGCGCTCGAGGCACGCATCGTTTTTCATTTTCCTCGCCGTAGTTGCTGTCTCCAGCATCCCCGTTCAACGTGCTCGGCGCTACAACGCCTGGTGTGCCCCCGCCGAATGGTGACTGTGCGGGGACTCCCCTCCCCCCCCCCGCGCCGCCCCGAATGCGTTGGCGGTAACTGTGGAGCGCCAATCAAGGTCGGGGAGTGGCAGTGAGGTATTATGATCTGGTTGGGGACCCGAGGTATCCCCTGCAGGTTTGCCTACGAGCGGGTCGCGTTGCCACTCACTTGTGTTGATTGTTCCGAGAGATAGAATCAGATAACCTTTAATCCATGCCGTCACGATGAGACTAAACAGAGAGCTCGTTGCCCCGCCCTTGTGAACCCCTGTTTTCCTATACAGACATGCCTCCCAAATAATACAAATACGATCCCGTAGGTAATTACTGCGTAATTACGCGTCTACCAAAGCAGTACCACAACAGAGGAGGCAGTGTTCGCTGTTGGCTCCTTGTCTTCGAACAGACAAGCAAGAGAAAATACTAAAATGCCTGGTACTTCATACGCTCGTGATAATATAATTGCTGGTGTACTGCTGTACATGCAACTCATGTATGTGCTACCAGGTATGCCATCACTCATGCAACTGCATAGCCTGGTACGGTGTGTATTTCGTGGGATGGTGCATGCAACGTATGTACATAGGGTGGTACCATTACATGAAACTGATAACACTCCGGAGGGAGGAAATTATTGGCTTCGGAGGGTTTGACGGGGTGAACGCTGCCGGGCGCGGCTGAGCTCATACGTTGGTATATCTTTCATGAGGACTGATCTTAGAACATGTGCGACCGATCTGTCATACAGTATGAAAAAGTGAGTATTAGCTAATACATAGGTCTAGTTCACAAACACCGATTCATTCTAAATCTAAAAATAGAACACGTGCGCTCGAAGCATCACGCGGAGCTTGCAAAGATGGGTGTTAACGACTTAACCGATAGAACTCCCAGCCCACAGCTGTCGTCGTGTTTTTACACTAATTAGTTTATGAAATCGATCCTCAAGAGGTATGATCTGCTGTTTGCTGCGTACTGCGTGCGGTAGTAGAAAGAGGAGAAAACGACATAATTACTGCTGCGCTTAAATAAACTCGATCCCGAACAGACCTTTCACCAAACCTATTATTGCTTCGGACGATAGGTGTCGATAGCACATTCACCTAACCTATTGTTTCGGTGTTGGAGAGCACGGCGCGCAAATACAACCCGTCTCGGTACACTCAACTCCAGTTCGTCATCCATCATCCACGCTGCACTCCCCTTCGGCACAGCGGAGAATCCCCGGATCCGGAGCTGTCTATTATAGCTTAGATATGACCTTAGTGGGTGGTCTCATACAAGGTGGTGAATTCTATATTGATGCATGTTCGATGTGAAGCTCAAAAGCCTGCGGTGTTCTAGAGCGACCTGTTTGTGTACCGTTCAGGTCTCCTGCTTGTACCCTGGATAATGCCCTACCAGGTATCTATAGTGATGCTTCTGCCTTGCCTTATCCAGTTGCAGCATCAGTCTTATGGTCGAAGTCACGGACGACAGCATCGCCAACATGTAGGCTATTGGGCCAACCATAGGTCGCAAATTATGGCGATCGGTACCTATCGCGGGGCACAATCGCCTGGCTTCGGGGTCTATCGATAGGTATTGTTAGCAACAATAGGAATAGGGTAGTGGCCACAATAGCCTATTGCCCGACCGATATGCTTGCGAAGGTGACTATCGATAGATATCTTGGGCACCAACATAATTCGAAAATTACTCCCAGCTGCCTATCGTTCGAAAAATGCCTTCCAATCGCCACCAATCAATACCTATTGGTTAAAGCGATAGGTGTGCGATGATATCGATCGATACCTATTGCTCAATGTAATAGGTTTGCAAGGGTATCGATCGATACGGCCCAGTTTAGTACGTTCGCAGGGGGATCGATCGATATCTACTGCCAATTTAATAGGTTTGTAAGGGTCTCGATCGAGACCTATTGCTTTCGTAAATATGTACCCTATTGGTTAGCGCGTTATCACTTAGAACAATATTTACCATACACCCTATTGTTTGAATGAATACCTTGGATGATAGCAACATATATCTTGACCTACGTATTGCTTGCTCTTTTGTTTTAAAACAGCAAGTTTACAGTATAGCACCTGGTAGAATTTTTTTAATGATAGGTTTGTGAGGATATCGAGCCGAGAGGCGGCACAGAAGGGAGGTAGACTTGGTGCGTAGGTTTCCTTTTGTTTCCGATTATTTTTTTTTCGGGAATGTTCTGAGTGATAAACGTTGAAGGTCATGCTTCACACTGTCGGATTGCAAGGATAATAATAAAATATCAATCAAAACCTGCTGCTGCTGTTGGACAGCAGAACACCACTCCTATTGTTATTATGCTTGCCATCCGACAATGTGCAGCATGAAATTCAACTTTGATCACTCAAAACATTCCCGAAAGAAGAAAACCTCGGAAACAAAAGGAAGCCGACGCGCCAAGTCTACCTCCTTTCTGTGCCAACTTTCAGCTTGAGCTGTGTCTACTTCATTTGTTGTATTTGCTCCTTCCTTCTCATTGCGTTCTATTCTTAAATCCTAGGCCGCATCTAGGCCCCATCCCCACGCCATCGATATGTGTCTGTCATCCCCCCCTCCCCTGTTCGTTCTTACTTCCTGGCGGTCCCTAAGCTGGAGCTTGAAGCGCGCCACCCTCCTCGAAACGGTTACCTGTGTAGTCACCGAGATTATTTGGAGCAGGCGTTCCTTTACCACCCCCTTTCTTGCCATCGACCCCCCATCCCTCCCCCCCACGACGCGAGCTGCCAGTCGATGAAGTTGCTGCCCTCTACCCCGAGGCGCCCAAGCTTTCTACCGCTAAGGTGG
>JAYJME010001338.1:0-16793 GCA_036873775.1 Costaria costata
TCTTCTGAGCGAAGCTCGCAACCGGACTTGCCTAACAGCAATCCAAGCGCTTACCTCTCGACTATCATCATAGTCGGTCACCTTCCATCCTCAACATTGCAAGCTAGGTAACACTTCGATCGCACGTGTTCTATAATTAAGTTTAGAAATTAGGCGGTGCTTGTGAATTAGACCTATCTATGTACGTACCTGGTAGTCTCGAGTAGTAGTAGTTAATATCGCGTGATATATCGAGAATTCTAGATACGATACCGAACACTACATCTATCTGTGATGAATATTTACACGTGATATCATATCGATATCATACGATACATCGCGTTATATTATCATGCACAGACGTCCACACTGGAACAAATCTAGGTCGATCACAAAGAGTACTTGGACCAGTCGCATTATATTGGTATCGTTTCGATATAATAATGCGATAAATACTAGGATATCGGTATCGAGATATATATCCCGAAAATATTAACGATATTGATATCGATATATCCCAAAAATATCGCGTGATACGAAGTATGTCGACAGTCGACAACGCTATAATAGATACGATACCGAACATTATTCTCAACTTTTCAAGCTTTTTTCATAACCGGCCACACCAACAACAACAACTGTTGCAGCTGCAGTAAGTAAGAAGAACGAGACGCAGTGAAGCATCAAAGCAGCAAAGCAAAGCACAGCAGCAAATAAGCAAACATAGCTGCAGCATTAAAAGCTACATCAATCACAGGTATTCGAGTATATTACGTCCTGGTCTATACAGAGCAAGCAGTGTACAGCACTACCTATACGTAGTTCGACTTGGAATTGCTGCCAGGGACAAAACGACACGGGACGAAATAAGCAATTTCGGGGAAATACTTTTGAAAGAGCCTTTTACTATGTATGCCAAGTGAGGAATAAATAATTTTATCACAGACGACCAGCAGTCACTCACACAGCCCAGTCCAAAGCAATTATGGCCCCCCAGCACACTGGTGTAGTCAGTCGCTGGTCGCAGATCAGAGACGGATCAGAGGAGGGAAAACGTACGATAACAGGCAGCAAAGAAGCCTAGTATCAGCAGGAAAGAAGCAGCAGCAAGACAGCAGCATGTGATGGAAGCGGCACAGCATGCAGCAAGCAGCAATTCGGTCCTTGTTGCTTGTGGCTAGTGGGAACCATGCAGTGTCACTATTTATAAGGAAGTGTAGAATAAGGCTCTACAACGTACCAGGTAAAGCAAGAAGTACCTAGTACGTATAAATATCATAGACAAACACTAACAAAAATAGCACAGGCTCTTGAAAGCTAGCAAAAAGCAAATGAAAACGGAAGTTCGCAACCTGCAAGCAGCTGAAACACTGCTGTATACAGCACCTGTGTCCCAGTACCTTCCTACGTTTATACTAGCGCATGACCATGAACACATACGTTCTTCCTTCGCGTCCGTAGAGGAATCTTTCATGGAAAAGTAGTGCTTGCTTGTTGGGTTAGAGTTAGGGTTAGGTTCGTAAACACCTTCTTCTTCCTTCGCGTTCATAGATGAATAACCTTTCATGTAAAGTACGTAGTGCTTGCTTGTTGACGAAAGTACTGACTCGTGTACTACTACTTGCGAAGGCCACTGCCAAGAAGCTTTCCAAAGAGCTGTTGGAAAGCCATGTTGTCTGGTTTACTTGTTTGTTGACGAAGTACGGGCTGTTTACTTGTCGGCCATCACTCTGTCCAGAAATATAAACACCTTATATTAAAATTAATATGAACGTTCCCTACTACTACTACTGCTGCTGTACTTCTACTGCATGCTGTGCAGCAGCAGCAGACAGCCCTCTCTGGATTGTTTCTAGGGATCTCTTCCTGCCCATCATTTCGCCTCTTTCAACCAAAAAAGAGAATATCAATATGCGACTGTACTGGCGAAGGCCTGTGAAAAAGCATGTCAAAGAGGTGGCCGAAAGCTATGGAAAACAATCTAGTTGTATACTGGCGGAAGGCGGGCTGTTCATACGAAGAGCTGCTAATGAACACGAGCTCCACTCCACACATCTATCATTGAGTCTATATCGGGGGGAGGTACGGGGGGGGGGGGTGTGTGATATATGTTTTTGCAGCCCACAAGTACCACTCGGAATAGCGACTACCTTATTTTGTTTGCAGGCTTATGTTTGTTTTTAACTCAATATTTCGCGATATGCACCACCTTGGGGTTGTTTATTACGCTTCACCAAAAAAAGCAGATAAATATCTTTATTCGAGAGAGAAAATGAGTCTCTCGGTCGAGTGACCCAAAGCGCGGTAGTCATAAAGAGGGCAGCCCCCCCAACGTTGCATCAGAGGTTACTGCAATTACCGTTGGGGGTCCTTCCCGTATATAGTTAGGCAGGTGCGTCGTTTGAGGTGTGACGATCGCTTCATCATTTCGCGAGTGCGTGTATGGATGAGGACGACCGTTGGTACCCATGTAGAGAGGAAAGTTTGTTTTTACCCCGCCCCCACCCCCCATGCGCCTGATCTACGGACACTTCGAATCCGTATTCCCTTGCGTCCTGCGTTGGCTTGTCGTAGCAACATGCCCCTTTCTTGGTTTCCCGTGTTGATCGAAGGCGATGGCCCCATTGTTCTCCCGCTTTTCGCACCAATGATATTAGTCGTATGCTGCATGCCAACTGTAGACCGTTTAGATGTATGTGCACATGTCAACGTTATGATTTCGATTTCAGTGTTTTAGCTCTTCGTTTGCAGTTGATGTTGCGCTTCGATATAGTCGGTGTCGGGCTGGGTGTTGGTTAGATGGCAGTCATTCTTCAAACGGTATCATTGATGACCATCGGCGTTTGTTCACCGAAGGGGGGGTTCTCATACTGACTCCGATGGCGTAGGAAGGCAAACTGTGTAGAACAATATCGATAAAGCCTACACTTGGTGCAAACCACTGGATGCAAAACTGTACCAGTCTGTGAGATTAAACTCGAAAGCAGAAGCCGACCACCATTGTAAGATGGTCCCAATGATGCGCTCGCGTTTCGATGTTGGGGGGTGAAATCCGATTGGCATCTTACCCGTTCAAGTGTTCAGTGCTCGTCCCAAGGCCTTGAAGCAATCTCTTTGCAGAAACACAAGGAGTTCTTAATGCCAAAATCAGTTTGCTACAAACAGCGCCTGACCGTGTTTTTGTTGAGAATGAACGGTTGACGGACTCCGGGTCTGGCGGCCCAAGAATCAGTTCTTATTCCCCAGCGCTAACTGAGGTTCTCTGACAGCAAAGTAATTTCTCGTCTATCCGATCTGGATATATTTTGATTGCTTGTCTGTCTAGTGTTATTGTCTTGACAGTTTTTAGGATGGCAGTGCCCCCGTTTTCAGTGGACCAGGACCAGCGCAATTGTGTTTCAAAGTGTCATCGGTAACTCAGGACCTACAAGTTTGTGTATAGGATTATCAAACGATGCAAACGCAGGCCACCACACGATTGACACACATGCCAACGGGAATGGACGGTGTATTGCTGAAGCACACGGCGGCCAACGCGATTTCTGGGCTTGGCAAAGGGCACACGTTTGAATGGTGTTTCATCTATATGCGTAGTAGTAGTAGTAGTAGTAGGAGATGTTTCCTGTCTTGGACCTTCTTCACGAAGTTTTACCTGGGGTTTTGTCCAGTCCGAAAGGGGCAGGAACGTCCAATACTGCCTGGGTTGCGGAGACGGCAAGGAGTGTGCCTGTACGCTGCAATAACGGTACCAAGACTTTGGACAGACATTTGCGCATGGACCACGAACCACAGTGGAAGTTTGTTATCGCGAGCAGTAGACAAGCATAGACGAAGAACATTAGTAGTATATGAAGAACTGTAGTACAAACACCACATCGCATGGACCGCGGCCCCCGTTGGCTCATGCAAAGAGGTGTGCCGCCTCATGGGCAGGGTAAACGTCGTTGTAGTAGTACTTATAACGATAAGCGTACACCTCATCTCATGGGCCGCGGTCTCGGCCGGCCCGTGAAAACACGTGGGCCGTCTCGTGTGCGGGGCAGAGTTGCCCATCAAAGAGCCTACATGTGGGCCGGCCCATGAAATTCGTCAGTGATTGGTACTTCTCCAACGAAGTAGAGTCAGTACTATCTATTCGCCGTTGAAGGAATATGTTGTGGATTGCTACAGAGGTAACAGTAGCACAGCTCGGTACGAGGCAACATAGCTTAGTACAGGGACACATCTCGGTATGCCACACACAATAATAGCACGTACCAGGTATGTCGAAAGTTCGATGGTATAGCAACAGCGTGGAGCAGCTCATCTTAACCTTGTGTTGTCGCCGTACCGAAGTATGCGATAGGTATAATACGACTCTGTATCTGCAGCAATCGTATAATCTAAAAGGTTTAGTCTCAGCAGCATGAAAGCCCTACGGCGGTGGTAGTCTTAAGTTTGTACGACAAAATATCATAGGTTTTGGTCGGAAAATTATGATGTCCGCATGTAGAAAGTGGCGGTTTCATTTATTAGCAGATACGGTTTCATCCCTTCCGGAACGTCTCACTGCTATTCGGGGTCCCACGACCACACGAGTACGGCGTCTTAACAGTACGTAGAATAGCTTTATTTTGCTCGTGCTTCGGGTCTTTGCTTGCAGCTAGGGGTTTTGATTTGTATCTCAAATACATGTATCGATTCATCGGGCACCATCACACCACCTCGATCACTCTCATTACCTGCCTGCATCTCTTTTCGAGCAGCGCGTCATTAATATTACATCTAAATCTGGAACTCGGGTCACCAGTGCAATCTTCAGAGCCTCAGCTAAATCATACCGGTAACAAGGAACCAGCCTAACCGCGGTTCATGCGCTGGGCCTCTATCTAACATCATACGCCAGCTACAAGTCAATCAACATTAACAGGTTATACTCCTCGATTGGTGCACAAGTGCCACTCGGCAGCCTCAGGCATCAGGACGAGTCAGGAGACACGTCTACCCGAGCTACTGTTCGCCGATCAACTGGGATGAAGTCAGCTACTACAGTAGCGTGATTGAACGAGTGCGAGGTCTAGGATCAACACTGCTTCTCGTCGATCAATGTCAACGGAGGCAGCTCCAACAGCGTGAGTGAACGAGTACGAGCTACTACGACGCGGAGAAATCCTGCATAGAAAGGCTACGCGGCCGCAACTACTAGCGACCGTCACCTTGCTGTGTCAAGAATATACTCTGCGCGTCGGGATTAACGGCCGTGCCACAACGAAGACAAGAAGCCGACCGTTGTTTACCTCCCGCTGTAAGCCTTAATACATATCAAGTAACAATAGCAACAAGGGTGGTATAGACCCACTGCTGTGACCCTCGGCATTGCCCGAGCATCGACAAATAATGCAGACAGGTAACCGACCAACTGTTTACCTACCGCTGTCAGCCTTGATACATACCACCCAACGATAGCAACAAGGGTGGTCTTAACTTACTGCTGTGAGTCTCGGCATTGCCGGAACATCGACAGAGAAGACAGGTAGCCGACCGACTGCTTACCTGTCACTGTAAGCCTCGATACGTACCAAGCAACGACAATGACAAGAGTCGTCTTAATCCTATGATGTGAGTCTTGGTCTTGTTCGAGCATCGACAAAGAAGATAGGTAGCCGACCCACTGCTTACATATTGCTGTAAGACATGAAATCGCAATCAAGCCACGATACCCAACCCAAAACCACCGTGCCGTGCAATCGTTGCACGACACATCAAGCACTCGGGCCGATGCTCGAGAGACTACGATGCGGGGCTCCGAAAGCGGCGGAGAAAGCCTCACCCACGTCATGACGGGTCTCAAAGTCAAGGTCAGCAGCATACGTCCCGCAGACTTCATGGACTGGCGGAAGGAGACCTGCCTCACCCTGAGCATCAACCGCGAGGAACTCGTCAGCATCATGAAGGGGGACTGCAGGCCTGAGGGGGGCATCAACCCAACCGATGAACCAACAAAAGCAACCCACGCGCTTTGAAACGCCCAATCTACGCACGACAAGGCGTTACAGGGCCTTTACACCATCTTGTACGTACCCGGAAGCCGGCACAACGTCTGGTCCTCAAGCACGAAGATGGGACGCGAATTGGAGACAATTGCCAGAAGGCCTGGCAGGAGCTGAAATAGCAATTACTGAAGATCACAGATGAGGTCATCCGCGCCAAGCTCGCAGGACTGGCGGCGACATCCATGAAGCTGGGTCAAGACGCCAACGACTGCTTCATGGAAGCTACCCTCAAATGCAAAGAGGCGACGGGAATGGGAGAATCGATGACCGACCGAGGCTTTATTATCATCCTAGTCCAAGGTTCACGGACGAGTACGATCCCGTCAAGTTACAGATCTACCGGGAGTCATCGTTCGGTCTCGACAAAATACAGAACACCCTGCGCCATCTGTACCTTGACGCCAAGTCTCGACGCAGCGAAGCAAACGGGAGGATCGCCGGGCGTGGCACCATGATGTCAGCATAATCAGTCGCCTTCTGTAACCGCAACTGCGACCAGCAAGCCCGGCGTGGCGCCGCAATGTTCGCTGAATCGGATTTAGGCCCCAAGCTCAACTAGCAGAGACAGTACAAGCGCATCTGCTCTGAGCTAGCGAATGGTAAGGGCAAGCAGGAGAGGACTAAGAAACACTCCGGGGGAAAGGGGGGATCTGGAGACGGCGATGGGCAGACTAGGTGCTCAATTCACAAACCGACGACACACTCCGACTCCAAGTGCTACACAGGGGCACCGCACCCACAGCAGGGCAACACCTACCCCGCTTGTTCGACGTAATGCAGCAACCCTCCTCCTCCTGGCGGGGACAGCAAGAAATCGGAACTCAACTTCGGCAACGTCTTCGAAGGGGGTTTCTTGTCCACGAGAACAACTGGTGGACGGGCCTTCCTACGCAACGGCCAAGAACAAGCGACACCGGTGGATGCCTACACTGCAGACGCCGCGCCCTCAATGTTCCAAGGACTAGTCAAGACAACAACCAGCATCATCCCCATTGTTGGAGGTCTGTCGTAACAACTGAATCACAAATGCACACTGGACGAAGAGACGATTCCCACCGACAACAAAGATCCGCGTCGTTGACCTTGACCAACGGGCGGACGTTTCAGCCCAACAACAACGAAATGACGATGCACGTGGACATCGGCGCTATTGAGGACTTCCTGCACGACGAGCTGATCCCGAGATTGAAAGACTGCCTGATGAACCCCACAACCACTAGACATCCCTAAGACGGTAATCACCACCAGCAACAGGAAACTGCTTGGGACCATGACCGGCACCATCCACGGTACCACTACCGATCAAACTGATAAAGCGCATCAAGCACAGTTCCCGGGTTTAATCGTATCAGGTCTGGGACGTCATATCTTCTCTCCCGCCATTGCATTGAGGGGGGGAATCACGACCACGCTCAAGGAAGGAAACTCCCCCCTGTGCACAGGCGACTTCGTGGTACAACTGGAAAGCCAGCCGGGGGACCGAGGTCTGAGTTCAATGTTCAATCAAGGTGGGGCTGGAGGCAAACGGCAGCGGAGCAAGGACATCCTCCTCCATCGCCAAGGCCCTCACAACACAAGTAAGCACCGATACATGGCACAGACTACCGGGGCACATGGACTCCCGCAGTATCGAACTGCTTCCCAAGACAGACGACCACGGCGTCTTCTACACGGGCACAGTGTCAGGCTGCGATATCTGCCTCTCGAGCAAGAGGCGGCCGAAGGCCCACCCCAAGGAGAACTTGCACACTACAACCGGGTCAATGGAGCTAGTGTCCACCGACCTCATGGGGCCTATCACACCAGCAGAGCGGGGTGGCTACAAATTAATCGCCAAATTCACGGACGACCATTCTCGGATGAAGGAGATCTTTTTCTTGACGACCAAGCAGGTGACCGCCGAGTGAATCCAACAGCACAACATGACGGTCGCAACTCCTCTGGGCCTCCACACCCAACGACGGCAGTTCAAGGGAGACCAGTACATTTCTAACGAGTGCCGACAGCTCTGCTTCAACCCTGGAATCGCCATGGAGTACACTGCAGCGGCCACGTCCCAAACGAACGGAGTGTCGGAACGGACCGGACACAAAAATCATGACCAGGTTCATGCTAAACGACATCTACGACAAGCCAGAGGAGGCCATTGCCGCTGTGATGGAGTGTACAAGCACCCTACTCCGGGGCATGCTGAATGCACACGGGCGCAACCTCCTGGAAGAAGACATGCCGTCGCCAGCAGCCGGAGCGTCATTACCAGGGACGGAGTGCCACCGCCGGGATCTGGAACGTCATCAACACGGGCTTGAACACTACCACCAGGGACTGGAACCCTACTTACAGAGGCTGAGACGGCATCACCAGGAGCTGGAACACTGCCAACAAGGGTTGGAGCTTCATGACCAGGAGGCATGCCTGCTATTTCGCCCGGGATTTCCCCTGCTGTTTCGCCAGGGGTTGTACCTACCACTGCGGCTGGGGTTGGACCGGATGCACCACATCACATGGACGCCAGGACGAGACCCGATCCAACACTCGACGACATATTCTATGGCGCGCCCACCAAGGCAGAATCAGCATCTGAGATCATCGGCGTGTCGGCATCTGGAATTACCCGTGCATGATCGCTTGGCATCGGCAGGGTGTCACCGCTTGGGGTCGTCAGAGTACCGCCGCTTGTGATCGCTGTAGGATCATCGCTTACGATCAACAGAACACTACCGCCTGGGATCATTGAATCTGTTTTATTTGGAATGGCTGGGGCACCATCGTCAGGAACTGCGGGAGCATCAGCATCTGGGATAACGGGAGTATCAGCACTGAGGACCCTGGGAGAGCGCTGGGGTCACTGGATAAGGGTCGCTGGATCAACATCATCTGGGATCAACGGGGCATCAGCTGGATCACCAGCATCATATGGGGTCGCTGTGTCATAGTCGTCTAAATTCACAGGTGAATCAGCCGAGTAATTATGGACAGGGGTCGACAAATCGACAACGTCCGCTTCACCCGGGCTAGTGCCAGCTATTCTTGAGCTACGTCTTTGAGCCAAGTACAACGACGACAATGACCATGCGCTTAAGAAATTTCAGGCGTGATAGCGGACGGACAATCGTGGACAACCTCTACGGCCAGGGTTTGCGGGTTCAGTACAGGTCGACATGGAGTCTTGCACGATATCCACGGCCTTTGCGTACATCCTACGCCCGCAACAGATCAAGGACGTTTCCCGCTGAGTTCAACGGTTATATACTTTACGAACGTTCATTGTTTCACTTGGGATTGTGTACTTGGCATGTGTGGCGCAGAGGCAGAGCACGAAACAACTGAACATTGACACCTCAGAGGAAAGAAGCCACAACGACACGTCCGACCACACAATCAGAGGCATGCTCCTCGTCGCCGCCCAGTTTTGAGTTTCTGCTCGAGAGCGGAGCATTCGACGTATGAGGGAAGAGCTACAATAAGGCGCTGGTGGAAACCTTTTACAGGAAGAGTCTGGAACAGCAGGGCCACTTTTAGACACGGGGAGCAAGCTAAGCAAGCGTAGCAACATCCTTGACCGGGAGCAATGAGGCTGGGGCAGCGTGATTCAGTTTTATACTCAAGGAACAAATACGAGTACGCCGCAAAACGAACACGAGCACGGCGAATCGGTGACTACAGCAGTAAAGCAGCATGATCCATCCGTGGCCCACGGTTATCAATAGCGCTCTTTTTTCACATGGGGGGGGGGGGCTACCGCCATGGGCCCCTCAGATTGTGGAAGGGAATCTACTCCACGGTTGGATGTCTGTGTAGAATCACCATTTTATACCTGACGGAAGCTTTAGCGCACGTCGGAAGCTCCTCATGTAGGCGCTGTCGGGGTAGCAGTAAGTAGAAGAGGCATCAGTAAACAGTATCATCTACCCACGGCTATGACAAATCAGTATACAGGGGTGCGGTTTTTGTACACGGCAGAAGGAAGAGTTCGATAGAGACATCGTGAGCTGCTAGATGGCAGTCTCAGTCTGCAGGCTCACTAGTTTCATACCTGCGGAATTTCCCCCGATAGGCATCGTCGCGCCAGCAGAAGTGGTAGTAGGGTCGCATCAGGGATACGATTTGGAATTCCAATTAAGTTCAAGTGTAAGAATTCAGTTCGTAAGCTGAATATAGCCAATTTAGCTGTTAGTCTGTTACGCGCATCGAGGGGTCGTTTCAGTGATTGGTATTTCTCCAACGTAGTACAGGCTGGTTCAAATTGATCGCCTCAAACCCTTCAGAGTCCAATGTCCGCACCGTTTTTGAGGGGTAGACCCTGCAAATTTGCACTCGTGTTTAATCTGTCCCGGACGAATCTTTGACGAACGTTTTCATTCCCATTTTGTCTTGGCCAGGTCTTTCGGTTATGTTTTAATTTCGGGAAAATTAGGTTCTATGGTATCCCAACGGTAAAAAACGAAGAAAAAACGCCCATTTGTCACGGGTTCGGCAGGGGTACACTAAACACGTGTGCAAAAATTCAGGCTCTATTTCTCGGAAACAGCTTAGACATTTGGACGTTTGTGCGGTATCGTGCAAAACCTGAAATTGCCGCTTCGCCTGGGAATTACCTACGTTCAGTGGAGATTCGATTGTGGGCATTAAATAGGACCTAATATTGGCCCTATGGGGTCAGTTCTTCGACTTTCCGTGAGTTTTTGTACAAGCATGCCTTGGAACGCCTGGAAACGGCTCGTCCAGAAACAAAATTGGGAAAAAAACATTATGCCTCAGAAAACACCTGACTATTATTGTCCTTTTTGAAAACCTGTAATTGGTCGGGGAACATTTTCGGCGCTAGCCCCAGTCCTAGGCCCGTAACAAGAAAACTGGTTATGTCGCCCTCTTCCATTATTCAGGGCGGCCGGTATGATACGAAATACGTAACATTCGAGTTTCTCTTGCAAGCTTCATTCGTGGCTGACGAAATTTGGGGCGATATGTTTGAACCACCTCGTAGAGTCAGTACTATTTAGTCGTTGCTGCAGTAACAATACGTTTTGGTTGCTACGGTGGTAACAGTCAGTAGCGCAGCTTGGTACGAGGGAACGTTGCTTGGTACAGGGACACAGCTCGGTGTGTCACACACGAAAAACACGTACTATAAGGTACGTAGCATGCATTATAATACAGCAACAGGATGGAGGAGCTCAGCTCATACTCAGGCTCCCACGATCTCACGAGTACGACGTCGTTGCAGTACGTAGACGAGCATTGCTCTTGCTTGTGCTTGGGGCCTTTGCTTGTAGCTAGGGATCTTGTTTTGTATCTCAAAGAGATGCATCGACTCATCAGGCACCATGACGCCACATCGACCACTCTCATCACCTGTCTGCATCCATCTCTTCTCGAGCAGGGTGTCAACAATAATAGAATAGTACATCTAAATCTGGAACTGGGGTCACCAGTACAATCTTCAGAGCCTCAGCTATATCATATCAAGGAACAAGCCTAACCGCGGTTCAGGCACTTGGCTTCTTTCTGGAATCATACGCCAGCCACAAGTCATCAACCTCGTTTTCGTTTGGTGGGTCGAGCCCAGCCCTACCCATGAATTGTTCCCAGGCCCATACGTTTTTGAGAGAATGGGTTGCGACCCGGCCTGGCTCAGTACATTCTCAGAAGACTATACCCGGCCCGGCCGCACCCATGGCAAGCCCTGGTAAATATCTAAGCACATTAACCAATACGAAGTATACGCTCTTGTGCTTTCGCAAGGCTTTCCACGGTGCAGCACCCAACCGCGATGCGGCGTTTCAGTTTTAAGATTCCACCGATGCGTTGCGGCACGCTTTGTTCTTTGTTTATTTTCGTACCAGTACGACACGGTGCGGCTTGAAGTCGTAGGGTGCGGTGTGCGGTTCAGCAAACGACAGCAGTATGCACCTCACCCCACAGTACCAACACGGTAGGAAACTACTATGAATATACTTGCTTGTGAAGGCACTAAGGCCTTTCTCACGGTGTTATTACAGTGGGAAATCGAACGGAAGGTTCGGTGCGGATTATATATACATCGTATAGATTTATTGCACTGCGCGGCCCGGTGCCGTGCAGAGTTTTATATTTACGGATACCACGGCTCGGTGCGGTGTGGTTTGGGTGCATGTTGCGGTTCGGTGCGGTGCGGTACAACGGCACAATGACCGCACTGCGCCGTATGAAACTCCGCGCCGTGAAACGCCCTGCTATTCTGTATATCTTGTCCCGGGCATACCAACCGCTGTACTTCGAGTACAGAGAATGTGACCCTTGGGTTGTGGAGTACGGAGCTCGTCAAACGTGGCTATACCCCCTGCCTTTTTCGGCCCGACGCGGAGGCAGGGCAAACATGTCCGCGTGAGGTACTTCCGCGAGTGGCCCAACCTGCGTAATAACAACATGTAACGTGCTGGCAAGACACCGACAGCCCAAGCCGAGCAAACACGCTGTTGTTTTGTTTCGGGCACGGTTTTGGGGCTGATGGCGCCACGACGTCGGAGGGTACACAAGGTTATCCCCCAATTTGACTTCAACTCGGAGGGAGTGTCCCCCCGCAACTTTACAGGCCGTATGCATTACCCGTCTACGACTATATGCCCCCCTCCCCCCCCGGCGCCTTTCACCGAAAACTAACCCCCTATCATCCACTTGAGAGCTTCGATATCCTCCCGCGAACCTGTTGTGAACCGTGGCTGACGGCGGAGCGTTGCGTATACACGTGAATGGCGATGGTCCCTCGTGGGTCTCTTTTAATCAGATTCATTGCTGAACATTAAACACGTAGAATGGACACTGCAGGGCATAGTTCCGGCCAAAGGGGGATACCAAGAGTCAAAGACGGGTAATACACATAAAATAAATGTAGTGGAAATGCAGCGACATATCTTACCCCCGCAAGTAGTAGTCAAAAGGGGAGCACCGTGGGCACCCTCCTGCGCCACGGTATATTTAGCCCCGACATGCTTGTCGTGGGCGGTGGGCGTCTTGTCAGCACGTTACTAGTAGAGAGGCAAATTAGGCAAGGCTGCCTCGTACGTGCAATAGGCAGTGAGTGTGCGTTTCAAAAAAACAAAGCTCCCGCCGTATAATAAACGCACACAGCAGTATCGAAGCCACAAAACCACCGCAACACGGCCACCGCCGATAACTCGTGACATCTTGCGAAAAACCAAGTCGCACCAGGTAACCCCAGCCCGCTCGCCTCTGTTTTCCTCATAGCTGCGTTTAGGGCCTGTCTAAACGACGAAATATTATCTGAAAATACTATATGAAAACGAAACCGAAGAGCATACTTAAAGAGCATTTAAGCCGTATTGGTCAGATACGAAGGTGGAACTACTCGTAGCAGTAGAGATCCCGAAAACTGTGTTTTCATTTTTCGTTTTGTTTCAATGCCAGACCTTTTAAATTTTACATGAAATTGGTAAATATTATCTGATTATCGGATATACCCATGCCCAATAGGAACGTAGGATGGCTGGTTTCGCAAGCGCACGGTGGGTGAGGTAGTGCGTGGGGCTGCTACAGGGCTTGACCGCCATGCTATAGGGTATGACCAAGCAGTTCCAATGCAAGAAACCGGAGGGTCAGGACGTGGCTGTGGCGATATAGTTTACGACGAGAGTGCCACAGAGCGGCCCAATGTCTGCGGACAAACGGTGATGACCAAAACACAACTTCCAGAGCTTCCCCGAGGGAGAGGGTTGGACCACGAGCACCGCCTGCTCTAAGGAGTGCTTCGCGTGTGCGACTTGGGTGCGCCCATCTGCATCGTCGGGTGTATTCGCCGCGAGTCAGTATACTGTGGCGGTTGAAGTATTCCGTGATTCAAAAAAGAAATTGCACCGCGAGGTTTGGCGAACATTTTCGTTTTTTATTCGAGAATGTTGCCTAACGTTTGGACTCGAACTGCCTTTTTTTATAAAAAAACAATAGTTTCTTCGCCATTTTCAGATATTATTTTCAGATAATATGTCGTCGTTTAGACGGGCCTTTAGGCTACAAACCAACCCCACACGGGATCCACACGGTCCCCACACACCGCACACCGCACATCACAAATATCACACCCAGATACCTCCAATAATCTGATGTTCGGCGAGAGCGACGGGGGCAAGGCCTTCCGCTCCGGTGGACAGGAGAAGTAACGGGTGGCCTGTACCGTACTCTGGAAGGCAGGAGAAGTTCCAGCTGGGCTATCTCGAAACCGTCCTTCATTAGCGCACTAGCAGCAGCAGCAACGCAGTGCTGCTCAATCGCGGGCAGACCTGGCTGGACCTATTATGTGTCCCACACTCCCACCCCACCACACACTGATTTCGAAGCCCTTCCGGCACGTATCATATGAGCAAAAACTAACATACTCTTTATACGAGTGTTGTCATTCGCTCGACTACCTTATCGCCCTTTATTTACTTTCTTTCATGCAGCCCTATTAGCTATGGCTTGCAACC
Source organism: Costaria costata (assembly GCA_036873775.1). NCBI lineage: Eukaryota > Phaeophyceae > Laminariales > Agaraceae > Costaria > Costaria costata. The sequence continues at coordinate 14,474 of JAYJME010001338.1, forward strand.
TCTGTTTTGGCATGTTCCTTACTTTAAATTACCAGCATTTCAACTCTCTCACGCAGTTGCCAATTCGTTTTAGGTGTGCACACGCCCAGTTCTGCTTTCAATCCTGTATTGCTCGTCACATCTGAGGCATCCTAGATTTGTTTAGCTGCTCGCTGCTGTCATCTGTACCGTTTCCAGCTGCTTTACATACTTGCGATTTCCCTTTCCACACTTCTCCTGCATGTTCTGGTTTCTGTACTCGGTGGTTTGATACCGGTTCGCGGGTATTTGGGGGTTTCATGCATTATGGGGTTTGCTATTATGTGGCGAGGCATTATTATGCCTCGTTGGTGAGTGATCTGGATGAACTGCCCTGCGTGAGGCAGTTGGAGATAATACGATACAACTCCGGGTGTGTGATACAATGATACCACTTGTATGCATGTGCATGGTGCAGCCGGTGATAGTTAGGTGCGGCTAACCTCCTGTGTGGTTTACGTGAAAGATACAGCCGGTGACAATTAGGTGCGGCTAACCTCCGGTCTGGTTTATGTCTGGGTGCAGCCGGTGACAAACCTGCTGCGGCTTACTTTTGGGTTCTGTGTTATGTGTGTGTTGGGGAGGCTGCGACGGCGAGGCGCATCTCTGTGTATATTACTCATCGCTCTTCTCACCTACGCTATCATGGTACGCCGTCCGTGCAGCCAGTGCACGCGTTAGGCATCAGCTGGATTTGAACACAATATCGTGTCTCCTAGAGGGTCATTGTTATGGCCGGGGAAAGCTAGCTGCTTCGGCAGCAACTTGATCAGGTGTCGACGGATTTGGCTCAGCGAGACGCGTAGCTGGCAACTGAGAGAGCGCTGAGGATGTTAGCCGAGGCAGCTGTTCCGCAGAGAACCGGGGGGGGGGAGCGGCCAACCCATCCAACAGGCAAGTCAGGCAAGTGTTAGGAAGCCAGAACCGGAGCAGGGCTGCCACAGCCATGTCCCGTCGCTTATCATGTGGACGCATAACAGCATGCGGGTGCCCAAGTTTGATGGGCGCAGCCAGCTGCATTTGTGGTCGTGCAGATTCCAAGCTTTCTTGACGGCGCGAGGGTTGATCGAGGCCCTTGAGCCCACAAGCGATCCCATTCTGATAGCCGGAGGTTTAGGGGGGATGGCGGAGCGTGACCGATCGATTTATCGTCATGGGCAAGAAAAGGTTGAGGAGGGCGAGCAGGCATGGGAATTCCTGATGGAAGCCATGCAAAGACAGCCTGCGGAATAACCTATGCATGCCGCTGGGTCGGTGGACAGAGCGTGGAAGGCTGTCATGGCCTGGTACCAACCACAGGGTGATACCGAGAGGTATCATCTGGAGAAAGAGTTCGAAAACGTCTCGATGCAGGGGGATGGGGGACCTAAGCTGTTCTCTGCTCTTGCCGAGGGGAAAATTAATGCATTGTCCGCGTTAAGTTCCCACAAGTCCGACCGCGAGGTTGTTTGCATACTCACACGTCGTCTTCCCTCAGAGTTTAACGACGTGGAGCAGCGTACTAGTTTGCTTTGGCCCGGCATTACGCGCTTGGACATGGAGGAAATCGTTCGCACCTCCCACGCTAACCGCAAGACCAAGGCTTTGGAGGGGCTTAAATTTGCGGTGGTATCGACGGCTGTATTGCCGTCCGCGGATCCGAACACCCTCGCGGTTAGTGGGGATTTCAGGGCAATGGCGGAGGGGGGGGATTTGGAGCCACCGGGCAGCAGCAGCAACGGCAGTTTGAAGCCACCGGGCAGCAGCAGCAGCGGCACTTTGGAGGCACCGGGCATCAGCAGCAGAAGCAGCAGCAGCAGCAGCAGCAGCAGCAGCGACCAATTTGGGAGGCGCCGAACAGTCGCAGCATCGGCAGCATGACTTTGGTGGACAACAGCAGCAGCGCGGGGTTGGCGGCCAGCGTTACCAGCAGCAGTAGCAGCAGCAGCAGCAGCAGCGGCAGCCATATGTCGCTTCAACGGGGGGTACTGGTGGCGCTGGCAACACCGGAAGTGGGTGGTACCAGCCAGAATCCCTTCCGCCCCCAGAAGCGTCGATGGAAGCAGTGTACAAATGCGATCGGTGTGGCTTCCTCGGGTATAAGTCTGCGATGTACAGAGCACCGAACGTTTTTGAGGGGGCATGTAGTAATTGTGGAGGCTAAGGCCACATTGCAAGGCAGTGTCCCGCTGCCCCGCCCACCCGTATGCATGCAAATATTCCCACCGCCTCTCCGCATGGCCCTCCGGCCCTTCAGGAACACCACAGGAGCAGTAGCGTACATCGATGGGACGGGGACGGTGAGGGCGGTGGAGTACAGCAC
>JAYJME010001339.1:0-16787 GCA_036873775.1 Costaria costata
TCGCACCCCAGAACCGGCAGCGACACATGATCGCAACAAAGACCGATACGTTTCGTCCACTTAATACCTGAACCCCTAGAACCGGACGAGTCTCCGAAGGTGGCGACAAGACGTCTGCCGTATCACTTCACAAACAATAGGCTCAACTAAACAAAACAGGGGTCGTCAGGACTTACTACATTGATGAGTAACTCAGTCTCCGACTTTGATCAGTGGTATCGCGCCGAATACACGCGTGTCTTGGCTGCCACTAGTGCGGCTACCAATAACCTTGAGTGGGCAGAGGATGCGACCACAGATGCTTTCGTGAAGGCGCTTGAGCTGTGGGACGACGTATCCAAGATGGACTCCCCGACGGGCTGGACCATCGCCGTGGCGGTCAACAACGTGAAACGAATCGGCAGACGCCGACGCCGCACATCGCTTCCGTCGGTGAACAGTGGAAGCATCGATGAACGACTAGAAGCAGTTGGCCGTGCTGATGTCTGGGATGTTCTGGGCAACCTCCCCAAACGTCAGAGACACGCATTACTTCTCAAATATGCGGACGACTTAACTCAGCGTGAAGTGGCGAAGACTCTCGGCGTAGCTCCCGGCACGGTTGCAGCGACGCTTAGCCATGCACGTAAGAACCTCCGCGTTCGACTATTGGAAAGAGGAATCGACATATGAATACGACCGAAACCGATGAACTGATCGACGCCCTCGTGGATGCCGCTCGCTCAAGCCTTGAACGCCCGGACGTTCGCCTGATCTACGCTGAACGCGACAAGCGGAGCCGCCGGCGCGCTCGACAGCGAATCAGCGTCGTCTCCGTAATCTCTCTTGTAGTCATTGGCGCTGGGTTGTTCGCCGTAGGCCGCGCTGGCACCGAAAGAGTCGAAGTCGCAACTGCAGAGGTTGCAGCCCCAGGTTCAGAAAAGGCAGCCCCTGCTTCGATTGCTCCTGAGAATCAGCCTGCTTCTTCGGACACGAGTGACCAGTCTGCCAACCTCGGAACGCAAAGCTCGGCACCTGAAAGTCCTAACGAAACAAACGAAGTAGCTGACCGCTCCAGATCCGTGGTCCTAGATGCCTTAGCATCCTCGGAGTCTCAGGCACAGTGGCCCAGCTCGATCTTCGATCTGATTCCAGACCCCACGGCCGCGAATGCTACGAGCCGAGTCGAGCTAGTCGTGACCGGAAATATCGTGGCCGTCGAACCTGGTCCTACATTTGCCTGGATCGACGTGGATGATCAAGGCGCAGTGGCCAGGGTCGAAGTAGAGCGAACTGATCCGAACGCAATGATCTCGATGTATCACATGACGATCAACGTCGACCAGCTATCCACTGTGACCGAGACGAAACCAGTCGAGTCGGTGCGGTTTGCGCTGGCGCTTTCGGCGGCGATGGATCCTGAGATCATTCGTGCCGATCTACTTGGTCTGGGCCCAATGGTGGCCATATTGGACAGCCGGTCTGCTGTCGTCGACTACGAAGACGGCCTGTACCACGTCGTTGGCGACGGAGCGTTGCTAGGTCGCACGCTGGATGGTCTCGCCGAATTTCCAGCCGCTCCGCCCGGACTTGTCCCACCGATGCTCTCCGTCGAGCAACTTCTGCTCGGATGAGACCTTCACTTCACAATCAACACAGAAAGCACGGCCCCACCAACGCCAGCCCGACTAGAGTCCGACACGAACTAGGGGTAGCGGTAGTAAACGAACAATATCGGCAATGAGCGATCCAATCTGTTGAAATATCAGCGCTTTTGAGGGTCGCAATATACTGGTAAAGATCCGAATTCGGTGGGCCCGAACGGAGTGGCATCGTTGAAAACAGTGGGTTTGTGGGGCTGGTTGCCGTTTCTGCTCCGTTGCTACCGCTACCCCGGTTCGAACTCTTGGGGCCAACCACTTGGACACGTTGTTGGTGCTGGACAACTTGGCAGCAACGGTGGTTCACATCGATCCTGACGAGGGACAACGGCTACAAGAGGAAGCTGTTGCTCGGTCCTCGGCCACGTTTGGTGTTGAACATCCACGAACGCTAAATGCTCGCCACAACTACGCAACGTTGGTTGCCATGATTGACGTATCGCGTGCTCTCCCACTCTCGCAAAGGGTGTTCGCTGATCGCACACGGGTTCTCGGGCCGGCTCACCCTGACACTCTTGCGAGTCACCGTAACGTCGCCGCACAGTTGGCGTCTGATGGCAAAGTCCCCGAGGCGGTTGAGGCGATTGCTGAGGCGGTCGAGATTGCGGAGATGGAACTGGAGGTTGGGCATCCGTTGCTCGTCGTTCTTCGCGAGGTTCAAAACGAGATCGCTCACAATTCCCTTCCCGGTACATAGGTGACGCACAGATTCGCCCGTACCACTGGATAAATCGGCCGAGATGTAACTTCACCACCCAGTGGGCTCTGATTACGGCTTCAACGGTTAGCAGGCCGCATTGTTCTTGCGTAGCTTCCGGGCGTTGTTCACTTTGTCGGCCTTCTTCGTTCGGGCGTCGAAAGCGTCGTTGATGTGAGAGCGAAGGATCTGGTGACTTGTTGGGTAGGACTTGTAGAGGGCGTAGGAGTTCTCGGGTTCGTCTGCGATCCAGTTGTCTCTGATCCGGTCGGGTAGCCGGGTTGAGCCGTTGGTGGATGGCAGCGTGATCGCGAGCAGTCCGCTCCGTTTGTTGGACTCGTCGTTTCGGAGTGTGGAGGAGACCTCCCAATCAACGAATTTGCGTGACCATGTGCATTCACCGGCGAGCAGGATTGTGACGGTCGAGTCGGTGAGGTAGTCCTCGCGGATTCGGCGCTTGATGTACTCGTCGTCTGTGCTGTCGATGAAGTCGGCGTCTTCGGTGATTCCGACGGATCGAGGTATGAAGTCTTCTCCGTAGTCTTCGAGGAATTGGGCTACTTCGTCGGTGTCAGCGACGTGGTAGGAAACGAAGCACTTGTGTCGCCGTGGGTCGGTGTTGCGTAGCGATGCTGATGCGGCGATTGCTTGCAGTCTGCGCATGGTGTGGTTTGAGGTCATGATGATTTTCCCGTTCGTGATCTGTTCAGCGCTTCGAGTTGCCGAGGCAGTAGGCGCCGTTGTCGTAGCCGTCGTTGTGGGCTTGGGTGAGGGTGTCGGGGGTGAACACGACTGCGTGACCGGCCTTGATGATGGCGTCGATTTGGCATTGGCTCTTTTCGTTGTGGAGGTCGTGCACTTCCTTCTTTGACGAGCTCGAGTTTCCGAGGAATCTGTTGTGGGCGGGCCGGGAGGTAGTTGGGCGGGTTGCCATGGGGAGTACTTTCTTTTTGGTGTTGTGGCAGTCGACCATGTGGGTGCAATGTGGCTGCAATGTGTTGTTGGTTTGGGGCTCGATTGCAGTCGCGTTGCAGAGTTGAATAAGGCTGCTGCTGGATAGATGGGGGAAACCAGTGATTTATGTGCTTGAGCCTGATGCCGATCATGGCGATGTTTCGGTGGCTACGAAGTTCTTGGAGGCGTTTGAGGCGGCGACAGATTTCGTTCCGTTTTCTCGGTTGAGGCCGAATCAGGTCGCGGGGACGATTGGTGATTTGACGGCTAGGGATGCGCTTGTCTTGGTGAATCCGCTGGAAGGTGTGGGGTTTTCCGGTGATGTCTTGGAGATCTGCCGAAGGGCGGTGTCGGTGGGGGCTCAGGTGTTTCCGATTGCGTTGCGTTCTTCTGACCGGATGCCTCCGGTGCCTATTGGTGACTTCCAGAGCTTTGATATTGAGGAGTTTCAGGCACTGCGCCATCACCGCCACGAGTTCCTGATGCCTGCTGCGCAGGCTTTTTCTCGCCAGGTTTTGGCAAAGGTGCTCAATACGTGTTTTGTGAAACGGCAGTCGTTTGTGATTGCCCATGCACGTTCAGATGGGGAGCCGATTGCGCGGACAATCGGACAGGAGCTGACTTGCCGCGGTCATGTGGCGTTTCGTGATCTGGCTGACGTGGATGTTGGTGACTATGCCCAAGAAGAAATCGATGCGGCGCTTTCCAGTCATGATTGTTTGCTCTTTATCGATACGCCAAACGTTGGCGACAGGCCGTGTGTGGCCGATGAGATCCGAACGGCGCTGGGTCGGAACATGCCGATCTTGTGGTTGAGGATCGACTCGTCTGAGCCACGAGTGGATCTCAAAGTGCCGCCGGCGGGGTCGCCAAATATTCATTGGGCTGACGACATTGATTCTGAGACGGTTGTGGAGCTGGTTGATGAGCTCCTCGCTGTTGCTCATCAGTTGAGTTTGTCGGTCGTGGCGAATGCGATGAGTGTGAGAAATTCGTTTCAGTCGCTCGACGAGCGGAATCAGGTGCGGGTGACGTGTGAGGATGACCTGAGGCAGATTTACCGGTTGGAGATTCCTCGAAACACGCTCGCGGATTTACCCGAGCGACCGTTGTCTCACATCTGTCAAGTGTTTGGCCGTCGCCCCGATCAAGATGATGCTGTTCGACTCCGGGATTGGGTGTCGCAGCAGGGTTGGGATGACGAACCTCGACGTGTGGATGCAACGGTGATGATGGACCCTGTTTCTGGTTCGGACAGTGTGCATGGGTGGCATGTGCAGATGGATAGCGATACGTATCTTCAGAAGATCGGGATGACCACGCCTCTCGGCCTCAAGAGACGACCGCAGCTGCTGTTGTCGGGCGCCTTTTATGGAGATCCAAAAACCCATAGTGAGGTGAAGAGGGCTGTTGGCGATATTTCTCGGGAGTGGATGAAGATGGGCGGACATCTCGTCTTCGGCGGACATCCGACGTTCACTCCGCTGATCATTGGCGCTGCCCGCGACATTCATCCGCTCGATCCTCAGTCGTATGTGACGATGTATGTGAGCAGCTTCTTTGCTGATCAGGATGCGATCGAGCGCAGTGCGGTACACCTTTCCGTAATATCCACACCGAACCAGGGGACTCAGGCGAGGTCCCTGACATCGATGCGTCAAACCATGTTGTCTCACGAGGGATTGGTCTGTGCGATCACTATTGGTGGAAGCACCGAGAATAGGGGTGTCCGTGAGGAGATTGACTTGGCGGGGGCCCGTCGGGTTCCGGTGTTGCCGCTAGCTGTTCCGGGCGGTGAGGCAGCAATTGTTGTGAACGAGCTTGATGACGGGTCAGGTTGGACGTCGATGGTTTCGGGGTCGGTGCTTTCGGCGTCAGATGCCCGCGAGTTCAGTAAGCGAAGTGACTATCGGGGCATTGCCCGCGACCTGTTTCGGGTTGTGGGGACACGAGACTAGGTTTTCGCGGGTTTTGAGATGGCGTTCTCGACCCAGTCGTCAAGGCTTGATCGAATAGTTGCGTAAACGTCCGTGCTGTCTACGCCGGTCGGGTCGTGGAGTTCGATGGTTTGCGATAGTCGGGATCCGTCCTCATCGGCGATGAGGTCGAATGGGTTCATGCCGGCGTTGGTGGTGCGGCCGGAGCCGTCTTTGAGACGGTGGATGCGGACACCGACTATTGCCATGCCTTTCTCGAGGCTTCGTTGGATTTCGTAGTCGATCCATTTCCGGCCTCCTGTTGCCTGCCCCACCAGGACGATCGTTACGGTCCGTCCCGTCAGTTGGTTGTCAATCCAGTCGGCAATGCCGGCGTCTCCCCCATCGGTGACGGTCTCCCAGTCGTTGTCCGATAGTGGTGTGTTGGGTTCGAAGTTGGCCATGGCTCTAACTTGGGCGGCCCGCCAGGCATCGCCTCGGTAGTGAAAGCTGAAGAATGCTTTTCTCATGTGGTCTCCTTGTGTAGGTGTACAGCGTCGTCGGTGGCCGCAATTCGTACGCAAGCGCACGTGCGAATTTGAGTAAAGTTGCAATGGAGTTGCGCAGATCTGTAACTATTTGAGGAGATTTTGGAGGTGTAATGCTCAGAGTCCTCGGTCAGCTCCGAGTTCACGGCCCTGATGGGCCGGTTGAGGTTGGAAGTGATCTGCTGAAGACGTTGATTGCGTATTTTGTGTTGCATCCCGATCGGTCGATTTCGAGCGACGTCTTGATTGACGTTCTGTGGCCTGAGGGTGCCCCTGGTACGGCGGCGTCGGGGTTACGAAACCATTGCGCTTCGTTTCGGCGAATCTTGTCGGTGGCGGCTCCCGATTGTGAGTTGTCAACGGAGACGGCTTCTGGGCAGACGAGGTACCGCTTCTCGAGCCACGTCAACGATGTGGATGCGATGCAATTCGAGGAGCTTGTTGGTCGCGCTGAACGTTTGCGGTCGACTGGGAAGACGACGAGCGCGGTTGCATTGTTTGAGCAGGCTCTTCAGCTTTGGCGAGGTAAGGCGTATGAGGATCTCGATTCGCTCGAGTTCCTTCCGGCGGCTGAGTCTTTGGAACGTCTTCGGTTGGCGGCGATTGAGCAGTTGGCCGATTCCTACATTTCGGTTGGCCGTTATGACTCGGCGGTTGTGCTTCTCGAGTCGGTGATCGATGGCAACCGGGACCGTGAGCGAATCACCTGGTTGTTGATGACCGCGTTGCATCGTTCGAGGCGATCGGCCGAAGCGCTCCGAGTGTGTTCGGCTACCCGCCGGTTTCTTGCGCTCGAGTTCGGACTTGAGATTGATAAGACTCTGGTTGAGTTAGAGGTCGCGATTCTTACGAACTCCGAGGACACCGTGCATCCGCCGGTGTCGTTGTCTCATGGCGGTCTGCCTCGGCGCGGTCCTTTTGTTGGCCGCGAGGACCTGTTGGCGGACATTCTTGAGCACACGATGGATGGTCATACTGCTGATGGCGTGATTGTTGGGCCTGCCGGGAGCGGAAAGACTCGCGTCTTGTCGGAGTTGGCCTCCATCTTTGAGGCGCGGTCGATTTCTGTGACGTATGTGCGCGCCGAGGAAACAACCGAGGAGCCGTTGGCGACGATTCAGCGTGTATTGAAGCGGGTGCCGTTCCAAGATCCGACTGCTGCGCTGACTCGGGCGGCTGAGTATTTGGCCGAGCTGGTCTCTGCTGAGGTTCTGCTGGATTCGAGGACAGCGAATCTCATCAAGGTCGCGGAGATGATTGATGCTGGGCTTGAGTCTTCGCCCGTGACCCAGGTGATTCTGATTGATGATGCTCATCTCTGTGATGACGCATCGGTTCGGACGATCCGGGCGTGGATGAGGCAGCGCACTTCTGACGTGTTCTTTGTTTTTGCTGTTCGGCCTCCGGGTAACAGTCCTTTCCATCAGTTGTTGGATGAGGGAAGCCAGCTTCCTTCTTTGCGGATCTTTGATCTTGGTCGGTTGTCTGAAGAGGCGATTGTTGAGTGGATTCGTAATTCGGGTGCGCCAGCGAATATCTCTCCTCAGGTGGCGGCTCGGGAAATCGCTCGGGCGACGGATGGCTTGCCGTTCTACGTGGAGCATCTTGTGCGGGAGTTCTCTCGGTCGAGTTCGTCTTCGGGCCGTCCGTTGAGCTCGCTTCAGTCCATCAAGCTCCCGAGCGATCTGTCGCATAGCTTGATGTCGAGAGTCCGTCGTCTTGAGGAATCTGTTGTTCGGCTTCTTGCGGTTGGTGCGGTGCTTGGTGAGACGTTTGGTGGCCAGCGAGCGGCCGATATCGCTAGCGAGGTCTTTCATCAGAGTTATCGTCCGTTCAGAGCCGATCAGGTCGATGGGGTGGTCACTTCGGCGGGCTCGGATGGCCACTCGTTCGTGTTCAGCCACAATCTGTTGCGGACGGCGTGCGAGTCGACTTTGAGCGCCGAGCAGCATCGACAGGTTCATGCGAAGGCGTTGCAGTTTCTTGATGATTCGCCAGCGACGCTGTCTCGACGTGCGAATCATGCGGCTGCGGCTCATCCGATTGTGGATTCGGGCGTTGCTGTTGGGTTGTTGGAGGAAGCGGGCCAGCGGGCGCTGCGTTTGAGCGCGTTCGCCGATGCGGCAGGGTTCTTTGAGAATGCGACGGGGATTGCTGAGTTGGAAGCTGATCACGAGAAGACGCTGGATCTTCGGGTGCAGCGGGCGGCGGCGATGCAGCATCTTGGTGGACGTGTGGAGACGCTTGCTGAGTATGCATCAGTCCTTAGTGAGGCTTTGAGTGACAACCAGCCGGATCTTGCTGCGCGATGTGCGCTAGCGGCCGCCGATTTCGGCGAAATTTTGGAGGGGTCGGACCCGGTTCGAGCCATGCTTCAATCGGCTTTCGACCAACTTCCTTCGGGCTCGGAGCATCGCCCACGGTTGGTCGCAGAGTTGATTATCAAACGAACGATTGTTGAGGGTGCTGGTGTCGACCTTCATGAGCTCTATGAGAGTGAGCTTGGAAGCCACCCTGATTGTGGTTTGGAACGTGATTGGGCAAACCTTCATTTGCTCGCTGGTACCCCGAACGCAGCGAATCGATCGGGGCGCGCTGAGTCGTTCTTAGCAATGACACATGTTGACTTGGGTCGGCCGCACCTCGATGCGTTGCTGTTTGCGCTTTCGACGGCGATGGAGTTGGGGAACATGGGTGATGCCCGTCGGCTGCTCGACCGCTATCGGGAGGCGGCGTTGGGTTGTCATCGTCCTGGGGTCGTCTGGTTATCGATGGTGGCCGAGAGCGACTATGCCCAAGCTCGGGGCGATCTGGTCGAATCTGATCGGTTGTCGACAGAAGCACTGCAGTTCGGTCAAGAACATCACATCCCTGATGCTCCTATGAGCTTTGCTGGCCATCAGCTGGTGACGATGATGTTGAGGGGTCAGCTGGCGGATCTACCGGCGACGACTCCGGTGGAGAGCGGAACGGTTCCAGCAGCGGTCACGGCTGGGGTGAGTCTGGTGTTGGCGAAGCAAGGAAAGACCGAGGAGGCACTGGCGTTACTAGATGAACTGTTGGTGGAGCTCAGCGATTCGCCTGCGTTCACGACGAAGCCGTTTGCGATCATGGTTGCCGCTGAGGCGGCGATTGTGATTCGGGACCAATCGGTGTGCGCTCGAGCGAGGGTCCTGCTGTCCCCATTCGCTGCGACTTTTCCGCGGCTTGCGTTGGTGGGCGCTTCGGTGGGGCCGGCGGACCGGCAGCTTGCGCTTCTGGCGCTGGTTCTTGGTGAGACGGCCGCTGCTCGGGACCTGCTTGATGCTGCTGTGGAGCAATGTCGAATTGCTGGTTTGGGGTTGTGGGAGCTCCGATGTTTGTTGGATGGCTTGGAGGCTGGGTTGAGTGTCGATGATGTACGGCTTCGCGAGCTGATTGGGTTGTTTGGGTTTCGTTTGCCCGACGCGTGGGCCAACTAGTGGGATCCAGTATCCGATGGCGCAAGGAAGAGCTGATGACGTCGACTTGGCCGACGTTGTGGTCCCGTGAACTCGATCCGGCAACTACTCCGACCGGGTCGTTGGTGGCCTTTGTTAAGGCGTCGATTACGGCGGGCGAGTACGGCCTGACTGATGCATTGATTTCGGTTCTTGATGCCACACCGTTGACGCATATCGGTTTTCTTGAGCAGACGAGTGACGGGCCATTTCTGGTTCACAGCACGTTGGCGGGAGTGCGGAGGGAGCCTCTTGGTGCTGCTGCCCGTGAGCATCGTTTTGCGCCTGCGTTTGTGTTTCGCCATCGCACGGCGAGCGCGTTGACGATGGTCAGTATTGTTGATGGCGGCAAGGAATTGCTGGGTTCATCGAGCCCGAAGGCGCAGTATCCGTTCCACGATTTGATTACGGCATCGCTTCTTCTGCGGTTGCGGCTTGAGACGGGCTTTGATGAACATTCGCATCGGCGTCTGGCGTCGTTGTTGAGTTCGTTGTTTGTTGCAGAGAACGGTGGCCGGATGTGCGCAGCGTTTCTCGCTGACTGTTTTGAGGGGGCCGGGATTGGGTTAATGTCACCGGCTGAGCACTCCGTCTTTTTCGACGGTTCGAAAGCGATCTACGGCGGTTCGCAGCTAATTGCAGATGAGTTTGAGCCGTTTGTGGTCATGGGATTGATGGACATGGCGCAGAAGTTGGTGCAGAGGTGTGGCAGCACTGGGATCGATCCGGCTGTTGGTGAGGTACTTGTGCCGACGTTCGAACCGATTGCTACCGACTTGGTGATTGCCGAAGAGGTCACGGATTGGCTGCTTCATCCGTACACCGATGGGCAGGGAGCTCCCGACGTTGTGTTTTCATTGGAGGAACGTCTGCGAGCTCTCGACCCGGAGGCGGCAACTCCGCGGTCGCTTTGTTCGCGTTTCACGACGGTGAATGATCTGGTGCGCTCTGATGATGTGGAGCCTGTCGGGCACTTCCTTGGTTGGTCTCAAACCGCTACGAGCTGATCGTTTCCGCCTCGTCTGACGTGCGAAGTTGCGTTCGGGTTGCAGCCGTTGTTCATGATTCGGAGGTGTCCTTGGTGGACAGCGCTTAGGCGGAGGAACGGTCAAGATTCGGAGGAGATCAAATGTTGCATCGAGGCGGCAAGTGGCTAGAAAACGGAGGTGGCGGAACCGTGCCGAGGATGGGGTCAGCGAACTTTCGCTGTCGGGTGTGCGGCGCTTGGCATAGTGGTGGTGCGAACACGCTTTGCCCTGATTGCAAGAGCAAGGGCGGCAAGCTGTGAGGCTGCTGATTCGTCGTTCTCAGGCGGACGTGAAGGGCATGCTTGGTGGGCATAAGGGTGTCGAGTTCAATTTGTGGACTCAGGTGGAGTTCACTGACGACGAGCGGGCGCTGTTGGACCACTATCGAGCGTGGGAGTATTCGCCGATGTCGAGCAATGGTTTGCCGGTCACTCTTCGCCAGATGAGTGCTGGCAGGTCGCAAACTATGTCCGATGTTGAGACGTTGCTGAACAACGAGGACGTGATCAAGTCGTCACTTGCTGGTATCCCGGACCTCTTGAGGGTTCTGTCCTCGTTTGGTGGAGAAGAGGTCGTGGAGTTCCCTGTCTCGCGTTGATATCGAGAGCTGGTGCTTTAGTTCTCGTCGTCGGTCTTCCAGGGCAGGCGCCATCGAAGTTTGTAGGTGCAGTTGTAGGGCGGGTGGGAGCGGGTGAGTTCTTGTTTCCAGAACTCGGTGCCATCGATTTCGATCCGGTCAACAGCAAAGATGTCGCCTTCGTCGCGGATGAGCGCTCGTTCCTCGTCGAAGGCGACGCCGTTGCGTTCGGCTTCGGGCAGCATCGGGACGAGTTCTAGGTCAACGGGCATCAGGGTGCGGTACACGAAGTGGTCGGTTGGCCGGGCGATTGACCTGCTGCTCATGTCGAAGTCTCGTAGGGCGGAGCGGGTGCGTTTGAGTTCTTTCAACATGTCGTCGAGGTAGAGGACTCGATAGGGGTCAAAGTCGATCTTTATGCCGACGGACGCCTTTTCGTGGCGTCGTAGTGGCGGGTCAAACCGAACTCGAAAGGCAAACTTGGCGCCCGATGAGGCGTGAGGTGGCATGAGTTCGACGTGTCCCCGACTGTTTCGTTCGCCGTGTGTGAGCTCGACGACAGGCGGTGTTTCGCGGGTGAATGGGACTGCTTCTGTAGCTGGTGTGAAGTCGAATTTGATGGTGGGGAGTTCCCGCTCGACGACCTCGAAGTCGATCTGAGCGGTGTAGGTGCCGGCGATTCGGTCGGGGTCGATGGTGGAGCGCCGATATTTCCATTCGACTTCGAGGCGGCTGTCGTGTCGTGCTCCAAGTGCTGCTTGTTCGACGACACCGGATACAGCGCTTTCGGCGGCGAGGTTGCGGAGTTCGCTAGCGAGGTCGTCGTAGTCGCGATGGGGTGCACGGAGCCCGAGCGCGTCTGCGAGGTAACCAACCAGGACGGCGAGGTCGTTGGGGTCGTGGAGGTTGATGGATTGGATTTGGTTGTACGGAGGCGGGAGGCTGTCCTTTGAGTAGGAGCCGGCGGCACACGGGATGACGAGAGAGTCTCCGAGCCACGCGGCGCCGGACTCGAAGTTGACCCATGGGCTCGAGAGTCCGACAGGGGTTGCGATTGCGAGGAGTACAGTCGCGTCTTGCAGTGCTTGTTCGATGACTCGGAGCCAGTGGTTGCCGGGTTCGAGCGATCCTCGGTCGGAGGTGTTGAAGAATCGGGCGGCGCCAAGAAAGAGCTCGTCGAGGGTTGTTTGAAGGTGCTCTACTAGCGCTGCATCTGCCCCTGCGTGGCTGATGAATACGAGCGGTGTTGATGGTTCGGTCATGGAGTCTTCCGCCTAGCTGAAGATGCTGCTCATGGCGATGACGACGAACACGGCCCACCAGAACATTTTTGCGATTGATATTGGGTAGTCGACCTCGAGAGTGGGGTCGAGCTTCGTTAAGTCTTTCACTACTCGGCGGTAAAAGTGTCTGAACTGCTTTGGGAAGACGGAGAGTGAGATGAAGAAGAGTATGGGCAGGGAGACCATTGCGAGCTCGGCGGGTATGAGTTGGTAGTTCTCGACGTTGCCGGGCGATCCGGTGTGGGCGAATCGGATCTGTTGGCCATCTGGTCTGATTGATTTCCAGGAGCGGCCTCTGCCTTGTGGGAGGTGTGCGCTGCGACCTCCGATGCAGGTTGCTGTGTCGTTGCTGACTGTCCACTTGAGTGAGCCGCCGGCTAGGACTTGGGTGGTTTTGTTTGCGAGGTCTCGTGATTCTCCGAGCATGACTTGTCGGAATGTTGTGAGTGCTACGCCTGGGTGCAGCTTTGTGACGACGATCCATGGTTCTCGGTTGCTGACGAACATGGCGAGAATGAATGTGGGGATGGATCGTGCGGTCTGCATGACGAGCGCCTCCTTGCGACGTGGAGGAATCGTCGCGCTGGAGTGCAATGCAGCTGCAATGAGGGGTTGAACGGTTGTTGCTGGATCTGGTTGTTCTCCTTCTCGGCGTGATTTCGAGGACGAGTCCGTTGAGCTCGACATCGCAATCGGCGTGGGCAGCGCTGGTTAGGGTTAGCTCCAGTGGGATGCCCCCGTTTTAGGTGCCAACCGGTTTTAGAGTCGGTGTTTGTGTGAGCAGGCGTGAGCGTACTCGTTTGGTGTTTGGTAGTCGAGCGATGAGTGCCGGTGATGAGCGTTGTAGTCGTTCTTGAAGTCGGTGATCCCGACCTGTGCGTGGAGCAGGGTGAGCCATTGGTTCATGTTCAAACATTCCTGGCGAACCCGGTTATTGAACGATTCGACGAACCCGTTGCGCCACGGCTCACCAGGCGGGATGTAACGGATCCCGATCCGGTCATCCTCACAATATTCTTGCAGCGCGGTCGAGATCAGTTCTGGTCCGTTATCGCAGCGGATCAACACTGGCTTGCCCCGAACCGCAACGACGAGCTTCAAAGCCGCAACGAGGTCTTCGCCAGTGATCGAACGGGCTGTGACATCGAGCAACGATTCACGGGTGTGTTCATCAACCATCGAAGCAATCTTGAACTTGTGGCCATCAGCGGTCGAGTCGAACTGGAAATCGATCGCCCACACAACGTTTCGCGCGTCAGCATCGATAATCGGCCCTGACGAGGAACCGACACGTTTCCGGCGGCGCCGTTGCGCCACTTGCAGCCCTTCGTCACGCCAGACACGATGCACCCGTTTCTTGTTGATGTGGTGGCCCTCAGCGCGTAGATCGCCCCAAGCACGCCGATATCGGGGTTCAGGTATTAAATGGACGAAACGTATCGGTCTTTGTTGCGATCATGTGTCGCTGCCGGGTTTGAGTGGTCTGTGGGCTCCGGGTGCGGGGGTGGTTGGTTCGGTGAAGTTGTAGCGGCCGATCATGTTGATGTGTTCATGGCTGGTTG
This sequence comes from Costaria costata, assembly GCA_036873775.1. NCBI lineage: Eukaryota > Phaeophyceae > Laminariales > Agaraceae > Costaria > Costaria costata. The sequence continues at coordinate 13,685 of JAYJME010001339.1, forward strand.
TTGCTTGTCGGGCAATGTGGATGTCGTCGACTGTTCGAGTTTGGGCGATGTGGTTGAGGGCGTGGGCGGTGTAGATGGTGTTCCAGTAGATGATGGCGTTGGTGATGATGGTGACGCATTCGGCGTGAAGGTCTTGATCATCGACCGTTCTGCCTGTGAGTTTCTCGTTGGCGTGAACGATTTGGCGGCGTAGCGCGTGGATGCCTTCGCTCTTGTTGAGTTGGCCTCCGATTCGTCGTCGGTGGGTTTCGTCGTGGAAGTAGCGGAGGCTGGAAACGGTTTTGGGGAGTTTGCCGTAGTCCTTGATTGCAGATGCAAGCTCGTTCTGCCGGCTCGAGGACTGGAGTCGGGAGACGAGTGCCGAGGCGGGTACGTGTCCGGATCGGATGGTGGCGGCGACTCTGAGCATGTCGTCCCATCGTTGTGTGATTAGGTCTGGTTTGATGGTGTGCCAGTTGAGTGCTTTGGCTGGTCCGGTGATTTTTGTGCCGGGTAGGTGCCAGACTCGTTGGTCAGCAAGGTCTCTGATGCGTGGTGAGAATCGGAGTCCAACGAGGTCGAACAGGCCGAAGATGAGGTCGGTGTAGCCAGCGGTGTCAGCTGAGTGTTCTTCGATGTTGAGGTTGGTGTCGTTGTCGAAGATGGCGTCTAGTACGTGGGTGGCTTCTCGGGTGGTGGTGGGGATGAATCGGGTGCCGTATTGTGCGTAGCGGTCTGAGGTCCAGGTGTAAACGGTCGCACCTTTGTCGAGGTAGTAGCGCCGGTTCCGCCGCGCCCGGTAATGTTTGACTGCCATTGGGAACCGTTGCCCGTCCGATGATGAGAGAGTTCCATCTCCCCAGTGCCTTGTGATGGGCTGATCGATGATCGTGTTGACGATTGTGTCGTTGGCTTCACGTGCGGTTTGGGTTCTGAGATACCAGGTTTTGGTCCAGTGGAGTTCGTCGGTAGTGAATCCTGACGCCCTCGCCATTTTGGCGATGCCGATGTTGCAGCCAAGAGCAACGATGACTGCGAGCAGCCGGGCGTGGTGATTGGTGGTTCTGACTGTTGCATTGCCGGCGTGGGTGAGCCGGTCAAGAAAGCCGGTGTGATTGTTGACCTCGGTGAGAAGATCAACAATCTCTACGTCTGGGAGTAGAGACGCTATCTCTGACCGAAGCCTTTCAGTTTCTGGGTCGTGCAGTGGGTCTTGCGGGCCGATCGGGACCGCTATTGCGTGTTCGTCTTCGACTCGTAAGACCGTTCCCTGTTCAGCGGCGACGTTGAATGCTTCTGTTTCAGTACTGATCTGTTCCCTCATCTGGCCGAGGCGCTCCGATACGTGCAGAGAGATACCGGTTTCGGCTGGCGTGTCGGTACGGACGCGTTCCCACTCGGTCGGGCTGATGAGGTAGCGGGTGGGGTCCTGATAGCGGAAACTATTGTCGACCCAAAGGTTCGCTCCTCGAAGACCGCCCTTTAGTTCGTTATAAGCGCACACTTCAAACGCTCGGCGGTCGATAGTCCCATCGCTGTTAGTCATGTGGCGACGCCACTGCGGCGACGCGAAGTCGGTTGGTGTCGATTCTCCGGGCAGTTCTTTTGCGTAGGTCTGCTCAATCGTCTTCAGATGGTTGATCGCGCCAAGACGGGCATCGTCGGTAGTCGCTGCCTGAAAGTCGAACGCACGAAGAACATGGGGTGCGAACCGCCGGAGCGTTTTGTAACGATCGCAAAAGAACTTCAGATGGGTTGGGTCCCGATGAAGGGCTTCCGCGGTTTCTATCGCCGCAATGAGGGACAGGTGATCGATGGTCCTGAAGACTGCCGGTCGGATGTCCTTTGGTCGCACAGAGAGATCGGCGACAGCTCGGCTGGCGATCTTGAGGGTCCCCATTGCGTGGTTCATCTGTTTGGCGTTGGTAGCAAGCTCGTTGTCGAGCTGCCTCTTCGCTGCGGCCTCGAGCTGTGACACTGCCTGATCGAAGAGTTCGAGTACTTCGTCCACCCGATCGATCAGGTTCTTGTGCAACGTTGCGACGACGATCTGATAGCGGCGCTCCGGGCCTGTGTTCCTCAACGCCTGCGGCGTCATGATCCTCCCGAGCCCGGCGAGATGGCGGACCCTGTTCGGGCTCAAGCCATCCAAATCAAACTCGCCAGCGCCGAGATCACGGAGCACATCGATCTTTTCCAACTGAGCTTTGATCGAGTTCGCAACGCTCGACGGGGCCTCTTGTCGTAGCCACACCAGCGGCGAGGACCCCATTGCTGGATCGACCTCCAAGAGTAGATCCAGCTCTGCTCGCCGCCCAGCCGGGAGTTGCCCGGCGATCTGCTGGTACGTCTCCGCTGTTGCTTGCGAACGGGCGGTCACCACTGCTCGTTCCATCGTTGTAACTCCAGGACGTACAATCTGTTCCGCTCGAAGGTGCTCACACCCAAATCTGAACAGTGCCATTGGCTTGTCGTGCTGGAGAGCCTTTTCCAACAACCAATCAGCCAACCTCTTGAGATCACCCGCATCGACACGCCGAAACCCCAGATGGGCGTGCACGTCAACAACATGCTCGGCCCTCGTCGATGGACGGTCCGAATAGTCAGCAATCAACGTTGTAGGTAAATCAATCTGACCCGCAGCGAAATCGAGGATCTCGACAGGCACACGGGTCAAATCACCCGGAACGAAACCAAGAAGCCGAAGCGCTCCAATCTGTAAGACCCCGGCCAGCTTCGCCGCTGGATCGGAGCGACGCGCTAAAAGTACCCGGTCATCCTCGGTCAAAGTGAAACACTGGATCAGCTCGATCGAGTCGATCACAGCCGGAAAAGCATCAAGAGCTTCCCGATCGCCCGGTCGAAGAAACCCGCCCCTTTCAACCATCTCTACCCCTCCAACTCGTTGGAGATACCGGCATAGTATCTTTCGACCCCGACACCGGCCTCGGGCGACTGCCCAATCAAATGGCGAAGAAACTACTCAGCCAACCCAGCGGCGTCTCGACGCTTCACCAGCGACGAAACTCACCCCACCGAACAATCCGTCGCACCCCAGAACCGGCAGCGACACATGATCGCAACAAAGACCGATACGTTTCGTCCACTTAATACCTGAACCCCT